>MU968363.1:27736596-27823475 GCA_034641835.2 Pinus albicaulis | reverse complement strand
CTGGGCCCGGCCTGCTGAACCGAACTAGGTGTAGGAGTTTGAATAGCTGGCTGAACAGGTTGTTGGGTTGGACCAGAAATTAAAGGCTATCTAGGCTGATAAGGTAACTGCACGTTAGGCTGCATAGGCTGTTGATATTGGGATGGATCCCACACCATCATTCCGGGGTATTGTCCCGCAGAAGGTTGAACATAAGGACCATAACCTGGTTGAACGTAGGGTTGATAATTAAGAGGTAAATTTCTGGCTCCTTGAATAGATGGTTGACCAGAAGGCTGTTGGTAACCTTGAATCGGGTACTGACCTTGAGGTTGATAACCTTGAGGCACGTATTGAAGTTGGGGTTGATAAGGACCCTGAGGAGCATATTGAGTTTGGGGTTGACCTTGAGGTATGTAATGTCCCGAAGGTTGATACCCTTGAGGTATGTACTGTCCTTGGGGTTGTCCCCCAAAATAATATGATTCCATAGTTTGTCCTGGGAAAAAACTACCTTGAGGTTGTGCCCCTGGTGGTAACTGACTACCTTGAGGTTGCCCTCCAGGTGGTAACTGACTACCTGAAGGTTGCCCCCCAGGCGGTAACTGAATACCCTGAGGTTGCCCCCTAGGCGGTAACGGATTTCCTTGAGGTTGCCCCCCAGGCGGTAACTGACTGCCTTGTGGTTGAGGATTGGGAACATTACCAGACATCATAAAAATTTGCTCTACGTTCGACGTTTCAATTTTAAGACCATTAAGACCAGATGATAACACGTTTTCAATGGGTTGAGGAGCTGCTCCCGAGAAATTACCAGATAAAGCCTGGTATCCCGAAGGAACAAAAGGACCACCGTGTAAAAATGATTCCGGAGTCTGGGAAAACATGGATGACTCTCCTGCCATAATGGATGGCGGATAGTAACCTCTGGGTGTAGGATGAAATGGAACTCGAGGTGGATGAAAAGCAAGACCCGGATTTTCTAAAAAAATTGTTAAGGATAGATACCAAGCACTAGTTCGAATAGGGCTGTAGAAAATAGATTCACGCTCCCTAAGATTTAAAGATTGAGGGGAGTCGGGAAGAGATATATCTTCGTCTGGATTAATAAGTTCTTCAATAGAAATAAGACCAGCTGGAAGATCGTCAGTGACGATATTTCTTACCCTAGGTGAACCAAGATCGCTAGAAGTTGGTGAAATAAATCCCGAGGATGTTTCTAAAACAGAAAGTTCAGTTTCAGGTTCAGAGATTTCAGGTTCATCAACTAGTTCACTGGTAGGAGAAATATAACCAGTAACTTCAGAAACTGAAATCGGCTCTTGAATGTATTCTGTTGTAGGTGTTTGATAATCAGGATGAATTACAATAGATGATGTTCCAATTTCTGTTGATCTAATCCTACTGCTGCTAGATGATACCAGAGCACGTAGCCCTTCAAGGTGACTTGGTGTATATTCAGGGGGTTTCCCTTGTAGTCTCCGGGATTGTCTTGGCAAGTCCGCCACGATTAAAAATTAATTAATCACACGCAAACAAAGAAAATTTCAATGAAAACACCTAAAGTATCTAAGAAACAAACAGTTGAATCATACGCTTAAAAAATCTAAGAGTTCAAACCACACACAAACAATAACTTTCCGTACTAAAAACACTAGTTGGTGATGAAATCCAACTTAGTAGAAATTTAATACGAAAAGGGCGGTTGGAACAGTTACCCCGACAACCTGCTTAATGAAACAGACCGGTGCAAGTTTCTTCACTATACCATCTCGAGTGAAGATAACCCTCCGGAGAGTCCAAGTGAGTCTAGCCGACGTCTGCTCCAGGTACAGTGGGATCTTCCCTCCACCGTCACCTTAGGAAAGAATCCTAAAGATTATAGCCTCTAAGGTTACCAATAGAAACAAATATACCTGGGGGAACAGTCTACGATCCGACACACACGCAAGGGCAGAGTAACAAAGCTCAATCCCCTTGAAGGCTTTTTGAAATAATTCAAGATATGCCAACAAGTGACCCCTGGCTCCTCGAAAATGGTCTATCCGAGGTTTACCGTTGTTAATACGTGTATATCTTCTATCGTTCCCAATGAGGAAGGATTGATTACCTCACTGGTTCAGATATGATCTCGTGCTTAAATACTTTAGGAGGAGCTTCCCAGAGCATAGATGCAACAATTGGAATTTCTTCCTACCGCAAGATTTGTCTACTTGTTTGTTTTTACTATCTTGGAGAGTTAATTACTCCCTACTCCAAGATACTAGCCTAAGCTATGTTGGTGATAAGAGCCCTAGAAAATAAAAGATTGCTAGATGAATTTTAATTAAGCGTTACTTTTAAGAGTTGTTCCTTAAGTCAATGGGTGCGGAAATGAAACTTTGGTGGTGTGAAGACTCGACTTCCAAAAACACTAAAAATGCACCTAAGAATGATAATTAATTCTTTTTCTTTCAATGAACTTCTATCTAAAGAAAGAGTTGGAGAAAGTAATCTTTTCAATAAACAATTCTTCCTTTAAACATAAAGAATGATTGAATGAAAATATTTTTGTCTTTTCCAATAAATGATTGAAGCTCACAATGAAATCCCTTTTCTTTCAAAACTTGTATCTACAAAAACAATTTTTATTCAAAAGAGATCTACAATTTTCTTAAAAAGCACTCAAAAGTTCAAAACTAATTTTGAGACTAACTAATTTGCACTCAAAACTACAAAACTAATCTTGAGATCTAAATTTTTTTAAACAATCTAAATGAATAAAAGCTTTAGGATTTTTTGAAGAATGTTTTACTTGGTTGTTCAGCAAACTAAGGATCTATTCGTTCAGAATAACAAACAGATGAAAAACACTCAATTATGTTTTTTTTTTTTTTAAATGAAATTCAAAAACCAATAACAAAGTTCTTTTTCGAAGTTTTGCAAAGAAACAAGTAGCTTTATTTCTCAATAAAGGATGATTTCACAAGCAGGTCAAATTCAGCAAAAAGACAAGAAAACCGATGTAATCTGTGGTATTTCATAATGTCAAATGCTTCAAATCGCTACAAAGACCAAGTGAAAAACATTCCAAAATGCAAAATCTTCTAGAAAATCATCAAAATATCAACACTGTTGGAATTCATTCATAGAAAGTTTTTGACAGAAAGAGAAATCAATCTGGGCAGAAATTAAAAATACTAAATTAAAATAAAGATAAACTAAAGAAAAAACCCTAGAGTTTTTCTAAAATTTAAACAGGGTCCGCAGGCTTCGATAAGTATTAGGTGCGGTACCGCACTGTTTACTAAAAGAAGATGCGAAACTGCCCGCACTGTCAAAAGAAGACAGAGTGCGGTCCCAGAAAAAATCAGAGAAAAACACAAAAGATTTGAAATTTTTCTAAAACAGAGAAAGCCTAAACTACCCAGGCAGATGTCTATCAATCAAAAACTAAGAAAAATGTTTCCTCGAATCAAAGTAAAAGAGAACCAGAAACACAACAAGTTCTTTCCCAGCGGAGTCGCCAATTTGTTGTACGGATAAATCGTTATTGCGGACAAAACCGATCTCCCTAGTACTAAAAGTATCTAGCAACAAACAGCCAAATAAACTAATCTTTCTCTAAGCATATGTGATATATGAAAAGCTCTATATAGGTGTTAAAAGACCTACCTTATGTCCAGTGCTTGTTTGGAGTTGTTGTTGTCCCTCGCGCGCTTGAAGGAGTTTCGTTTGTAAACCTGTATGCATAAACAAGCAAAGTATTACACAACACCTGTATAGACATTATCATAAACCATGCTTATCATAGTGATCAAGGAATCTATGAAATAAACCATTAACAACAGCTTATTGAGAAAAATGAGTATATTTGTATTAATTTCAAAGAAGAAAAACCTTACAACCTGAGCCTTGATGTTGCACAGGCCTTCCCGGGGTCCGAAGCAGGAGTCTCCTCTACTTTGACAAGCTCTACACTCTTTCAATCAAGACAAATAGAGGTGTGTGATCTCTCCTCACAGAAGTCTTGTTTAACTGAGTCTGAATCTCAACATCACTTATCTTCAAATATTCTAAAGCTCTAACTCCCCTTGAGGCTACCCAATGCCTCTTTTTATAATGGAAAAGAGGAGGTTTTTCTGTTCCAAATATGAAGGGATAGAATCCTCCTTCAAAGGGATTAGCTCCTTACATCAAGGGGTTAGCTCCATAAGGTAAGGGATACATGAACCTTATCAAAGCGTATCCATTCCCGAAAATTCCCATCTAGAATCTTCTAGAATTGATCTGAAATCAAATTTTTAACTTTACTTTCTCGCCTTTTTGAATTTTACAGAGGTCCGCACCTATAACACAAAGAACGTGCGGTATGGTTCCGCAAGTGAGCTGAACTTTAGGTGCGGGACCACAGGCAATGAATAGAGAAAGTGCGATACCAAAGTTTAGGGGATTTTTAGGAACTTTTCTCTGATTTTCAAAGCTTGACATGAGGAACTGATATGATAGACTTGCAAAAGGAGGAAGTATGAGTAATAATGAGCTCATACTCATAGCAGAATGTCAGGATGACAATTTTTAGTGTAACAATAGACCTCCATTCTTCCTTTCTATAGTGCATAATTATTTTCATTGAACATAGGTACACCATTCTTTGTATGCTCCATGACCTCCTTCCAGCTGTTAAACTACTATTGAAGGAACCAAGCTCTAATACCAGTTGTTTGAAATATTGAGAGGGGGGTGAATCAATATTCCTTTCAATTAGTATTATTATTAATCTTTCAGAGCATTAGTTAATCTTCAATTATTATTAGTGTTTGTACAATGATAACAACAAACAAAAGGAACACAAATGCACACAAATTTTAAGGTGGAAACCCTCTTTGGGACAAAAACCACTGGAATGATTTTCTAATAATTCTTTAATATTCAAATCCAGTTGAAAATAAAGCTCCAACTTCCTAGAATCTGGAAAAGCATTCTTCTCCAACTCCCACTGAATGGATGCTCCAATGCCTGAGATTCTTCACTAGTCAAATAAATGGATGCCCCAACACCCAATGAGCTACAAATCACCCTAGCACCACCCTACCACCCTGAATTTTTCAGAGGCTTGAACCTATTCGTGACTTCATGCACCAGCCTAGCACCACCCTACCACCCTATAGAAGAATAAATGAAGAATGGACTCCCGTACCAAGGAAAATGGTGCACTTTACAATGATATAGAATGATGTATAAGAAGAAGACACACTAGACCATAACCCCAACTATGAAAAAACCACCTAATGATGATCCTAGACCTCCTGACACTAGCTCTTCAATTCTTGGCAGATAGACACTTGTATAATTTTTACAATGATGCATTTACAATGACTTAGTATAATGATACCTTTATAATGACTATATGCAGTGTTGCCCACTTGAAGAATTCATGTGGTGAAATTCTTGCTACTGTTCTGCACCTTGATTGTTGCTCTTCTCATGCTACCCTTTGCTGCACCTTTCTTTTCTTTGCTGCCCTATAAAGTCTGTTCCTTTGTTGCCCTTGACAACACATGATCCAGTTTTTTCTTGCCTTCTAGGATCTCGATATTGAATCTGGTGTATCTCTGTTATTTCAGATCCCCAATATGTGATTTTTGATTATGTAATATTCCTCTAAGCCTTCTTTCCAATGCCACATGTCTAACCCAATTTGGATTCTTCAAGAGAGAGTTATGCCCAATCTCTCATAATGACCTAATTATGGACTCGTTCAGTAGAGAGAACTTGTACAGAGTGCCATGTGTCACCGTTTCTTCATTCGGCTTTGAAATTGATATAACGAAAACTAAATTCCATGCAATATCAGCCACTTTTTATATAATTCCAATCCGATACTCAGAGAGAGAGTTATGACGATTTTCCCAAGGTCACTTCCTTGAGATGAAGTTCAGGTGCCTACAAAAACACTGACTTCCACAGTTCATATCTCCGAAACTTTTGCGCACCTTGATCTAAATTTTTACAGAAGCTTCCTTAGGATTTTGGCTTCGCCTCATAAAAATTTCAGCTTCTGAACCGTCGTAGAAAACAAATTATAGCGCAAATTCCACGATGATCTGTTTCAGGTAGCGAAATCCCTGCATGAGGAGGATATGAGGATCACAATTAATATAAATGCTTAGGTTGAGAGGGTCTTCAACAAGCGAGCGTGGGAGGAATTTTAGGGGCTTACAAATTATTAATTATTGACTTTTCAATGACCCATGCCAAAACCCTATGGCGTTTTATCCCACTAACTGGGGTTAGAAACTTCAAACATGAATATCTCTCAAACTGTGAAGAATTACGTGGCGTGCCATATATCAACGGAAACATGCTGACAAGTAGAAACCATCAAAAACATTATTGGCCCAAAATATAGTAATTTGGTAGGTGTAAAATCCCATGCAAGATCGGGGTAGCCCCTGGTGCTACTTGGGTTGACATCAATGACAACCACTGTTCAACAAAAAGGCCGAAGAAGAAGAATTCAAATAAATAAGGGGTCAACCGAGCAACCATTTCTACAAAATCAACTAATGTGGAGAAAACTTCCAATAAGCCCCGCAAAATAAAGTTCTCTTGCAGGTTATGTAAGGGTGACCACCTTCTTAAAGGTTGTCCTAGTATTAGAAATGTGGTCCACAGGTGCAAATCAACCTTTGTCATCGGCCTTTGGAGATCATGCTGGTGATAAATCCTCGAATAGTGATAGTAAGGTCCATGGGAAAAAGGGTAGGGTAAAATTTCCCTATAGGTTATGTGAAGGGAATCATCCCATTCGCCTTTTTCCATCATTGAGTTAGCCAAAATAAAAGAGTTTGGATCAATAAAAGCTTATATACACATCATTCCATGGTAATAAGTATTCTACAGTCATCGAAGTAGTAAATTTCATCACGAAGATTTAGAAGCAGTCATTTAATAGGAAAGAACTAAAATATTCTCAATTGAAGCAGAAAAATAGTAGATTCAAGATCATTATGCAACATAATAGAAGACTTTCCATCATGATATTTTGTTTCAAGCATCAATCTAATGACACTAATAGAGTTTTACATTTGGATAAAAGAATCAAACAATCATAAGATTTTTTTTTTCTACAGGAAGAGTTGGCAGTTTATCAATTTGCATTGAAGAAAAATATAGTAGCAACATGGAAGCATAAAAGAGGAAGAATCTCATCATTCTGCATTTTATAGACTCCATTCTCAAGGAATATTAAAAGAAGTAGTTTTAGCAGCTTGGAAAGAATAAGTATACGTATCTTAATACATCTTGCAATCAGGTAAGAGGACTCATATCTTCATAAGAAGTTAAAGGAAAACACGATGCATAAATATACTTGGGAAAAAAAGATAATAACAGTGGAATATTATGTTCTCATCAGATAGTTGGAAATAAAGTAAAAAAAATTAAGATCTTCCTAGATGGTTTTCATTTATCTATAAGCAAAACACAACATTGCCAGAACCTTTTTTGATAATAACATTGATAATTATTCAAAATGATTTCTTGAAGAATGTGGAAAGGATGTAATGTCAACTTCAGAGGGAGCTAGAAGCAGAAATTGACTTGAAGGATCTTATAACTTGAAATTTTGGAGACACATTGATTCTTTTGGTAACTTCGATAATAAGGAATGGCATATCTAATGTTTGGGATATGTTATGGAGGTAGAAAAGGAAGCTAGAAGTCATGAGACAATTTGTTGATCATTTGTAGATATGTTGGATTTGATATTGATCAAGAAGAAATTTACCCACATCATCCTAAAAGAGGGAGATACAATCGTTTGGTTTGACAAGTATTGTTGCTAATATAGATATTACTGAGGTTTAGAAGATGATATAATTTCTTGGAAAAATATGAAAGTAAGAATTATGTTGCAGTATGAAGAAAGAAGATGTGAAGGTTTGTGTAATCAGCGATGAAGAAGTTTGGCTCCATAAGACATTTGATGAACTATTTAATGACATGCTGGATTCAATATGAAAATTTTCTGAGAACCAGGAAAGGTTGAAGTACTATATGACTCAAGAGTATGATGCAGATATGAGTGAAGAAGCTACAAAAAATCTCCACAACAAGAACAAGTAATCGATGCATTGATGAGTATTTTTTATACAAGCTTAGGCTTTTGGTTATTCCTCCCTATTTGAGAGGGAGTGAGAGTGGACACCGTATTATTCATGTGTCATGCAATATGGTTAGGACTAATAATTGTTAGCCTAGTGAAGGCACTGGTAGGAGAATTTTGGATTGGATAAGCATCCGAGACCAATATTCTTTAAGGATTTGGATCCAAGATAAGAATAGTCCCAATGAATGATACCATTTGAGGATGGGTGATATCCAAGACAAGAATAGTCCTATAAGGACATACCTAGTGAACATACAGATGGGGTATGTGCCTTGAGAGTCGATGGTGGTATCCAAATTTATGCCTTCCAGCATTGTGCTATGATTTAGTGGAGACATAAATCTTGTTAGTCAAGGCCTTGCTATTTTTGACAATGCTGGTTATGATGTTATGATGATGGTTATCAATCTGCATACCTTCTTATGAGAATATTTCAATTTGAGAGTATATTTTTGTGTCATTATGAATACCTCCCTAGTTGATGCAGTGTTGAAAATGTAACTAGTGCTAGTCTTCATAATGAAATTTAAATGTATTTATTTAATTATTATTTTGTAGTCAAAGCATGTTCTTCATGATTTTAGGGTCATTAATCAAAAATAAAATTTATTATGAGTCAAAGATATGTATTTGAGTCAAAGTCCCATTTCGAATTCTTGTAAGTAAAAAGAAAAAAATTATTTTTTGAGTAAAAAATGTCCTCTATAGACCAAGCCAGCTCTCCTAGACAAGTCTTCCTAGAAGAGGTATCCATTCGACTTCCAAGACATGTATATATACAAGGAATTTCAGCAACATTTGTACACCAATAAATCACATCATTTTTCTGTGCAAGACAAAAGAAGAATTTCAATGAAAGTCAAAGGAGAGAGAAAGCAACGTAAAAAGAGAGGATTTTTTGTTTTCTATCCTAATTCATCCACACGTTCGATTTTTTCTGCATTTTTTAGAGCTGTTACACGGCGAAAATTCGGCTATCATTGCATGTCTGAAATTTTCATAAGTTTGACCAAAATTGTAGAAGTTTGACCAACATTGACTTTATTGAAATTGACTTGGTTGAAGAAGGTTTGGAAGGAGGGATGACTTGGATATTGTGGTAGTCTAGGTATTGGGTTTTGGGTCTTGATATCTCACTTTGATATGATTATATAAGAAGATGATTTATTGGGTTTTACCCCTTTTGGGGTTTTGCGCTAGCTTGGAGCCTACATATCTATGCTCTTTGTCTCTTTTGATCTTCATGTTTTGTATTTTTGGTAGTTTCTTAATGAATAGAAAATAGTAAAAGGAATAAAAGCTAAAAAAAATTCACAAGTAATTATCAAGTAAGAGAAATATACTCTAATCTACAAGCATCTTTATCTCTCAACAACAGGAATTGACCCTTTGCAGTGTAAATTTTACTTTACTTTCACAAATATGTTGTGATGAACTATCCAATGGAATAACCATGATAGTTTACAGATAATTTCTCTAGCAGAACAACCCATGGGTGCAAAGAACTTAGTGTTATCACCAAATTGAACTTGATTGGCTGCTCATCAAACAACTCAGTGTAACTGTTTCAAACCACTTCTAATTGAATATTAGCCTCTTCAGTTTGAGAGGGATCTCTCAAGGGGGGTTTATGATTTTGAATAATGATAGTACTAGATGGCTAACTCTATGGAATTGTAACTTGTTTTGTATGATTGCAGGTTGAAAAATGCAGGCATGATACCATTGGGCTTATGGAGTCAACAATCAGTAGTCTTAGTGACAGTGGTTCTTCACATGGAAGCTAAGACAAATAAAGGTTTTCAACAGAGATAATTCACACATACAACATAGGAAAACACAGTCATTTCACCACGAAAGGAAGTCAAAGCATAATATTATGAATTCTGAGTAATGGGGATGAAATATACTACAATTGATAAAACATAAGATAAAGATCAATAAGATATCAAAAACCTCATGAGAATCTCAAGTCTGTAAAGAATAATGTCACTTTGTATTACTGATATTGGTCAAAAACATACAAGCAACAATTTTTTGCAAATATTCTCCAACCCTTTACTACTTCGATGTTTTGTCTATAAATAAAAATTATTTACAATAAGGATGATCTTCCTGTTGGCTAGATCATCAAATTATCCTATGACACCTTTCATAACTGAAATCAATAACTTACAACAAAAAACTGACAACTAACTTTTAAAGAAACCAACTTCTAATAGGACTCTATCCTCTTTATTACATTCCTCTATCCTATCTGTGGAACAATTACACTGATGGTTACACAATGAATATCACATGCTTGAAATACACATGACCAAGTTCACCACCACTTTACATATTTAAATCATCCCTAGATTTGTGGAACATAACCCTGCCTTTTAGGAATGGATGACCTTCATCTTCAACGCTGTTTTGACTGATGACTTGGCTGCATGGCACTCCCTTTGAGTCATAAATATCTGCTAATGAGGTCCTCTGACATGTTGGAGGTCTCCAACTGGAAAAAACTACTTTTAAGATGCTCAAAACCTTCAACAATTGCTCACTATGAAAACATGACAGTTTCGTAGCGAGTTTTGGTAGCGTAGGAAAAGTGGCTTCTCCATCCATTTTCTTCACTTCTTTGTTGTTCCATCATGTTAATAATTTCATGGAACCTTACCAGCATGGATCCCCCTCCTTGAATCATGAAAAAAATGACTTTAAAATAAAAAAGACACCTAGAGGTTTTTTCGTAGCGTATTTCTGGCTTCAAGCCTGAGGTACACTACGAAACTGTGTAAAAAACCAGAAATTGCCCCTTTCAAAATTGTCTTAAAAAACTGACCTCCAACTGTAAAATTTTGGTTCTCTACATGTAATGAACCTCATAAGACATATTCCATCTCAACTTACTACTCCTGTGGTGTTTCCTCTTTATTTACAATCAGTTGACTTATAGGCTCTTTTACCACTGTCATCTTTAAACCTTTCTTTTCCAATTCTTCATGAATCAAGTCCAATTGCTCCTAAAGATATTGCACTTTGTCCTTTAATGCCCTGTTCTTTTATTGCAAGTGAAATTTGACCCTTTTGATGTTCTCGACCTCTCCTCTTAGTGGTTGAGTCCACTTTATTAGCTTTTTTGTATTGTCCAAGGTCTTTGAGACACTTGTGACTTGATCTTCCCAAATTTTCCTCATTTGCTCAAATTGAACCTTCTCAGATCTATGCTTCTTTGCCTCTTTCTTCAAAACTGATATCTCTTCACCTGCCTCCTTCAACTTCTCCTTAAGGTTTCAATTTATGAATTTTCACTAATGTTATCTTTACCCTTCCTTTGTTTGATAACCATCTATTCTTTTGCAGGTGAAGAGAGATCTGTGATGCTTGGTGGCTGGGTAGTTTCAATTATCTTTTCAGTCTCTTTGCTACTCTCCATAACCTTCCTAGATTTCTAGGTTGAAACATGAAACCAACATCATCACCTGAAAACTCTAACTTTTTAGCTGTCTTACCTTTCTTCAACTTTCTTCCTTTATCTTCAATGTCTTCAGCTTGGACAATGGGAGTTTCTTCAATGTCAATTGCATGCAAGATGTCCTCTAAGTTTCCTTTAGCCCCTGTTTGGCTCCTATTAAATCTCTTGCTGCCATGTTTGCTGACTGTTTGCTTTTGTTTTGCAGGTGTTGTTTTAGGTGTTTGAATCTTCTACAAAGGCTTTGTCTCCATCCTCACTGGTTCTAATGGGGATGATCTATTCCCTTCTTCAACCTCCTCTGCCACTGTAGGTGATGAAATATTTCTAGGTTTGGAAACTCTTTTAGGAGTAACAACATCAACTTCAAAACCACACATGAACAGAAAGGAGGTCCAATCTCTGTCTAGTCCCTTCAACTCCTCTAACACCAACAACTTAATGAAACCATGGTGAAAGAGAGAAGTTTCATTTCCTTCTATTTTAACTTGAACCTTATCTGACATTTTACCTAGACTTCTATATAAATAAAGGGCAAGTCAAGTGACCTCTTACCCAAAAAATGCAGAAGAAGCCTAAGGTGGTAGGAGTAGACCATGTGAAACCTTCCTTCACAGGTAAAATACTTATGAATGATCATCAACAGCTTTGAATAGTTGTCCTTCATGAAACTCCTAGGGATGGAATTTGTAAGATCAATTTCACTATGCTCTAGTTTGATGAAGTCTTTGCAATCCTGCATGGTGAACTTGATGCATTTAAACCACTGTTCCCATCCTCTAGGGATTCCTGTTGCTGTTGAAATGCTGTCTGGTGTCACTGTAAGGTTCAACATGCCCAATTTTGGAGTTGTTCCAGTGAAACTGTTAGCAAAATCCTTGGAAACTTGTAGATGAAAACCCTGCAATTTTTGACAGAATTACAAGCAACCTGTTCTTCTAAAAATATGCATGGCCATTGGGTCTTCATTGAGAAAATTCATGTTCATGGGCTCATACCTATGGCAGTGACCACCTTTTTTTGTTTTCTTCCTTACAACCATGGGTGCTTTATATATTCTCAACCTCGCTTGCATCATGACACCTGCAACCTTTGAATCTGCCAGCAACCTACTTGGCTCGATGAAGCAGCTCTCCAAAAATCCAATAACATGCAAATATAAAGCGGCGTATGACAAAAAGACTAATTGGGTAATGTTTTATGGTTTAAATGACAACTCATGCCTTAATCATGACACATGCATGCTAACAAGGGTAATGATGACCTCAGAAATGGCTTTGTACCTTTAAATTAACCCTAACATACTCGAATGACATCCACCCTAACTCCAATCATGAACTGACACTTCACATTAGGTTTGACAAGAGACAATAAAACATTTTTTCGTAGCATATCTAGTTTAGCTTTTGACAGTTTCGCTACGAAACTATTAGGCAATTTCATAGTGAAAACTTTTATTTCACTGTATAAAACGCTACAAAAAGTTATAAAACTGGCTTAAGTGTCCTTTTTGAATTTAAATTCTTGGGAAATGAAAAATGACAACATATGATGACTGATGGGACATTACATGACCTAAATGGAGGTGGCCTTGAACCTTAGAATAGGTTAAACATGTAAAAATGAATTTTTCCTATACCAACTTGAAAAGGTTTAAGGAGACCTTATCCTTTTGAGGAGTGAACTATATGACCATGTCAAGTAATGTTTCACATAATTATGAGTGATAAAACTTAGTATGATGGTTGTTTCCCATCATCCTTATCATATTCGTATAACTTTCTATTTCTACCTTGGTTGATTAACTATTTTGTGTTGGTTATCATTTTTAAATATGTTATTAGTGAATACATGGAGAGATTGTTGGGTTATGATTTGAATTATTAAAATTGTTAATTTGTTGCATAGTGTAGAAGAAATTCTTATTATATCACTCTGTAATTATTCTCTTTTTTGGTATGATAAATCCTAAATAAATGCGTAGTTTCATTTGTTTTTAGTTGACAACGATCTATGTTTTCCTTTCCTATGATATGTTTAGAAGCATTGAATGTGGGAATTTTATCATAAAACTATAGAGTCAAATCCCTTAGAACCATTGTTACATGTCATTTTTTCACCGTTAGGAAAATGACAACAAATCCAAATCTCTCGCTATTTGATGAACCCTTTTTAATAATCCCCTACAAAGCCAGAAGAAAAACCATTATGATAATTACAAGAATCCTGGATTATGTTATCACTATAAAAATTTTCTGAAACTTGGTCAGTTACACTTGTTCCTAAGTCATAATGCTAGGATAGGATTAGAGTCATTTTTATATTTTTTAAGGTCTAGCTCATGAGTTAAAGGTCTCATTCCATCACCAAACAATGTTCATTAACCTTGTTTCATTCTTCAGAGATCTTATGCCATGTTTTAAAACCCATCTTTAAAGTTTTTTTTCGAAAATTTGATGAATAAGCCACGAAACCACATTTTCGCAGTGCACTCAGTGTAAAAAATTGATTCTGTGCTACGAAAACGCTGCTGATTTCGTAGTGCAAATAACTGAATTTGCAAATCATGCGCTACGAAATTGGGGATTCTCAGTTTTGTGTCTGAGCTGTCACATCTGTCAAATATAGTTAAATTTTTCATCATTAGGTGTCATTCACGAGTTCTCATTCACGCATGCAACCATTTATTATAATTATTAGGGGTCATTTGTCATTGATTAGGGGCCAAATTGACATTGGTACTTTAAAATTTGAAAACAGTTGGCCGTTTTTGACTTCATTTGTCTCATGCAAGACAAATAGTGCATGCATGTTTATGTTTTTGAGAAGCAATTAGTGGTGAAAGACCAGATTTCATTGAAACTATATTTCAAGCAAGGCACAACTGAACTCATTTATCAAGCGAGGCTGCTCATTCAACAATATTTTCAAAATTTTCTATCAAGTGAATTTGAAATTCATTGCTGGTGGAAGCAGGATTGTTATTCAAGCGAGGTAGAGTTCTTATCAGGTGAGGCTGAACTCATTTATCAAGCGAGCCAGTTCATTCAACAGTTTGATTGCTAATTTACTAAAGACACAGGGTTTTTAGAGAGATTCTCATATATTTCTGAAGATACAAGGTTTCAAGAAGATAATGGCTGAAGAAAGAAGGAGTCATAGGTCTGGTCATTGCCTAAGAACATAACTGAAGGTGTAGAAGCCCTTACAAAAGAAAAGTCTGTTGAAGAAGCCTTTAAGAAAGTATGTTGCTGGAGGTTTTGTGAAAAACTTCAAGGAGGGCAGACTCAAGTCACCAAAGAATTTGCCACAAACTTCACAGGTTCAAACTCAAGGATTGGATTCCTAAATTTACCAATTTCTCTGAAGTGATATCAGCAGTTACAGAAATTTCGAGAGGAGAAGACAGGTGGTTTAAAAATTTCAAGTTTGACATGGTACCCTGTAAAATCTTTCTAAAACCAGAGTTTTCAAAGGTTGACCTGAACAAGGCTGTGCCAAGAAACTATGTCAAAGATACATTTTCCAATTTTCTCTACAATATTAAGAGGTACTTCACCTGCGAAGGGAGATACCACAAGGTGTATACCTATCATTTTAAACTTTTGCTTCATTTCACAGGGACAATATCTCTAGATTTACCTTTTTATCTTTTCAGAAGTTTGGCTAAGATATCTGATAAGGTACAAATGAAAGTTGAGTAATGTGAAACCTCATTATTTCACCATGGCTTAGTTAAGTTAATAGTCTTACATGAGCTGTAGAAAAAAAACAGAGATTGGGCTGAATTCCTCTTTTTGAGTAGAATTGGGATTGAAGGAACAAGTGTTAGTCCTCAAGCTAAAGAAAAAACTCCATCAAAGATTATTGCCCCTGTAGAAACAAAGTCAAGAAGATTTGTTAAGGTCAAGCCTTGAAAAAAAGTTAAAGAACCAATGATAGGAACAACATTTAAAATCCAAGATACTCCTAAATCCGCACAGAAGAAGAAAACTCTGTTTAAGGAGACAATTCTAGAGCAGTCAACTAGCAAAACATATCAAATGAGGTTGACTAGGAGTAAAAGGTTAAAGGAAAAAGGTAAGGCTGTAAGTATAGAGGGGTCAAAAGGTAATTTGAATGATATACTTCAAGATATTGACATTACAGAGTCTCCCCTAGTGCAAGCAGACTTCATCAAACTAGATACAGGTGGCTAAAAATCAAAGAAATTGAAGACATCCAAAAGGTTAGATTTTCAGGATGATGTGGCAGAGTTTATCTTAAAACCCAGAAAACACTCAACTAGACACTCCAAGAAGTTGAAGCAGTCAGACATATAGAAAGATCAAACATGAGGTGAAAGTGCTAATGTTTTTGAAGAAACCACAAATATATCTTTTTCAATGCCCGAAGAAGACAGAAACAGGGTTTTCAATATTCAGAAGGAAAAGAGTAGTTATGAAGATGTCAAAGACAAACACAGATTGGAAAATAATGAGATTGATAAGTTGAAGAAAAAGGTGAGAGTGGATGCAAAAGAAAGGGCAAGGTTTGAAAGGATGAAAGGACTGTGGGAGTTGGAGAAAAATCCAAACCCTGAATTAATTGATAGTTAAGCTCAATTCTTCATATGGACCCTACCTGCAATCAAAGAAGCAAAATTCATTAGGATGGTCAATACCAAGCTAAGGGAAAATAATAGAAAGCTTAAGAGGAGAGTAGAAGACTTGGAAAGACAGCTAGCCCAATTTGAAGATCAGCCACAACTAAAATAAGTGCAAACAATAAGTGTCATCCTTTAACAAAATTTTGAGGTTATATGAATATATCTCATTTTTGGAGCTGTTTAAAGATGATTTTATGGGTTATGAAGGTTGATATACACCTAAAAATATAGTATTAAAGGGGTTGAAAACCAAATGTTTGGAAAGAAGCTATGAAAAGTGAAGACTCAGCAGTTTCGTAGCGTGCTACGAAACTGCTGAAGGTGACACACATCAGTTTCGTAGCGCACTACGACACTGCTGTAGAATGCAGTTTGAAAGATTTTTGCAAATTTTCATAGGTGAAAAGGGTTTTTTGTTGGGATTTGATGCTGGTGGGAGGTATGTGGAGAATAAAAATGAAGATCCAGAGGGTTGTCACATGTAAAATGGGGGTTTGAATTATGATTTAAAAATGAAAGGTCTGCACTACGAAAACAACAGACTCAGCATTTTCGTAGCGCAGCAATATTGATAGTTGTTACACCATTTTGGAGGTTGAGATTTGCACAATTGGAAGGTCAAATTCAAGTGAAAGTCATAAGACATTTGCCACATGTTTTGAGCACTAGTTCTTCAACAATTTATTCAAATGGAAAGAAATGAAACATTCACCTATTATATAGGAAACATGCTCCTATTTTACAGGAATAGATAAGAAGCAGGTTGATGGGTTTAACAACAGAAAGATGAGCAACATCATGGTCGAAGTCTAGCTGTCAATTATAGTTTTAAATGATTAGATAAGGTTGTTAAGATATAATAAATAGTGTTTTAGTCCTAGTTGTATTAGGACTGTAAAACAGACAGTTTTACTGTCAGTTTGTAAATGAAGTTTGTTTAGAAGTTGATAGGTGTCAAATTCAAATTTCTTCTCAAATGTTTAGAAGGAATCCAAGAATTTAATGACCACTCTATAAGAGGGAAGAAATCGAATTGTAGGAGGTTGGAATTTTCATTGAACAAGCATACTTTTTGTGATATCAAAGAACTCTGTTTTTATCCTAATACAGAGAGTTTTGTTTCATTACTCAGGATTCAGAAGGGGTTATGGATGTTTGATTGTCTCATTATATTTCTCTTTAAATTACTTGTAGTGGCATGAATGTATATTACTTATAATTCATTGAAGGTGCTCTAACTTCCTATATATGTTCATGAACTGTGTTTATCCTCTGTTCTACTGTTCTATTGATGCATTTAAACCCTGAAATGCCCTGACTTCCATATGAAAATGATCTTTATGTTTTGTGAAAGCACATTTGACTCCATTTACCCAATAGATGTTTGTTGATTAGTAGTACAACCAATTATTCACTTTATTCACAGAGTTAGCTATATGATCTTTATTTGCAAATCATTAACCTATTGAGAGAGCCCTCTCAAGTTGAGGGAGGTTGCTTCCTCAACTAAAAGTTTGGTTTGAAATAGTTACTCGGTGGTCTCTCGACTAGCAAGCAAACACGTGTCCGATTGAGACAATGATTACATTATGAAAAACCCTATTTCAGTCACTATCGCAAGTTTATCATTAAAAAAGTGCCAAATAAATCCCCAAGCCTCTTTACACCCATTTTCAGTTGATGTGCTCATGGAGATATAGAAAAAGCTTACCTTATCCCAATGAACCCATATTTTTTTAATGTTTTTTGCCTGAGAATTATAAATTTCCTAGAACTGATCCCCCATACTCTGCTTCAATTTTCCCTGAGATGTCAAGGAAATTTATTTCCATGGTGACTTGCCTATTAGATTATCATTCATACCAGTGGGTAGATGAGGTAGTGTTAGGGTTTTTGTTAGTATTTTTAGTTGGTCAAAAGCCTTCAATTATTTTCTATTATATTCAATACTTATCATATATTATTCATGAGAAATTTCTGAAGTTTAAAGCTGAAGGAGCATTCAAACACCAATAATTCCTAGTGTATTTAATTATATTCTATCAAGCAGGCAGGTTCAAATACCAGCTAAAAAGGATGCATGAACATGGAAGTCAATTATCATTAATCCACTGGACTTCTTTAGTCAGATATTCAATTTTTTTTTCATTTAACGATTTTATGGATCAATTTTTACACACATCCTTGTGTCTTCTTAGCAACGATGTTATACCAAGAATTTCACCAAAAATTAGGAAGTTTTTTCATCTTATAGAACAAGCTAAAGCGGGAGACTCGTATCTTTACCAAAATTATACATAGATTCAGGTCTATGGGTGTGAGCTTCCTCCCTACAGATTTCCAGTGTTTGTTCCAGTGATAATTTTTTCTCTTGAATACATTAAACAAATGTTGTATATGTATGACTTACATTTTGTGTCAAGAAAAAAGAAGGCACAATTCAAATTGAAAGCACAGGTTGGGCCTTACATTCTAAATACTAGAGAAACACCAAAGGAAATAGAAGAAATACTAAGGCAAATGAAGTTTAAGTTAAGCTTCACATGGTCTTATGATCCATTTGGGATGATATCGAAAAAAAGAGTTGATAAAAAAACATTCCATATGCACATACACCCAGACCAAAGATAGAGAAGTATGTTAATCAAGAGCAATGGACAGAGAATACACTACAGGAAGCTAAAGAAAAAATTGTCAACCAAACTTCTCTACAAACTCCTATTCCAAAGGATAAAGAAAACCAAAAGAATGAGGGAAAAAATGTCTCCCATAGACTCAGAGTCTCAATATTTTCATGTTTTGAAGAGAAGAAAGAAAAAAAATCCGAAGGAAAAAATGATTACTGACATTAAAAATGATACACATAACACCAATCAAGAAGAATCATCAAAAGGGAAGGAAACAAAAGAGAAAACTACAGTTGTTCTAACAGGTTCACTAGTCACCCCTTTCTCAAATGTTGAATATTTAACACAATCACCTGTATCTTCAACACCTCAGATGGGAACACAACAAAATATTTTTGCAAGATACAAGGAGATAAAGAAGAATAATGAAGCTTTGAAAGCTACAACATATTCAGAGTTTTGGAAACAAACTACTACTACTCAACACAGGTAGTTGTCTACATTTGACATAGAAAAGGGACAGTTTCAATTAGCTTTCCTAGAACCTACAATTATAGTCCCTAGAAGTGCATAAGACTACAAAGGTTCAATATTTTTTTTATCGATACTAAAAATTTTCATGCAATTGATCAAATCAATTTGTATAAGCAAGCAGGTGAGATGATTTATTCAACACTGACCAATTCAGCTATGGCTGCCTCAAAGTTAAAAGCCTCTCTGAATAATATGCATTCACAACTGAAGATAGAAAGACTGTCTTCTTTGGAAAAAGACACTAGAACCAAAGATTTGGAATATTTAATAATCAAACTAGGATATGATCCTGGGAATGTTAAAGGAACCAAGGAGATGATCGACAATAAAAATGTAGATATTCAAGCTCTTAGGAAACAACTCAAACTCCCAACCACAAAGCATTCTCAAGCCAAAGAAGTAACCAATCTGGAGATAGAGAAATAAAATATGTTCAAGTTAATAGTTGAACATAATGTTCAGATTCAGAAAATGGAAACAGACATGGAGGCATTATTGAAAGAAAAGGAACAATTGGTAGCAACATGTACATCAACACAAAAATATGTACAACATACAACACAAGCATCTAATTGAGATTCTTCTGAAAAATTAGTCAAAGCTTTGGGATAATTATCATTAACAAGTAAGGAAAATGAAAAGTTATTGACAACACTGTCAAATTTAGAGGAAAACAAGCTCAAATTAGAAACATTTTCAAACAAGAAAGATGAATTTGACTCTAAGCAACTAAGGCTCTCGAATACCTTAAAGAGGCAATGTGCTCACACTTGTCTTAGCTATGCCGTACTTCACAAAAACCTTTAGTCAGGTAATGTGATGCCTCAGAAATGGAATTGGTGTTGTTTTAATGCAAGAATGAAGACCTATTTCTTTCAAAGCCGTCCACTCAAAAAAGTATTTACAAAAAGCTATTTATGAGAAGGAAATGTTGGCAATACTACATGCACTAAATAAATGGAGACCTTACCTAATGGGAAGACACTTCAAGGTAAAAACAGATCATGATAGTCTTAAACACTTTTTGGAACAAAGACTATCTTCAGAAGAGCAGCAAAAATGGGTCACAAAGATGTTGGGTTATGACTTTGAAATCATTTACAAAAAAGGGAAGCTAAATATTGTTGCAGATGCACTATCAAGAAAGGATGAAGAGGTGGAAGCATTGCTCTGTGCCATTTCTATTATCCAACCAGATTGGATAACCGAAGCAAGGGATGAATGGAAGAAGGACGAAGAAGTGTGGACACTCATTCAAAATTTGCAGCAAGATCCTAGTACATCTAATACATTTAGTTGGAAAAATTATTCCTTATGGTACAAATATTGCTTATATCTTTGTAATAATTCCCAACTAAAACAAAATATTCTTTTGGAATTGCACACTTCTCCTTTAGAAGGACACTTAGGATTTTTGAAAACTTACCACAGGGTGAAGAGAGAATTTTTTTTTGGATGGCCTTAAATTTGATATTCAAAAGTTTGTGGCGGAATGTTTGGTTTTCCAGCAAAATAAAATTGAGACATTTAAGACCCCGAGTCTTCTACAACCTTTATCCATTCCAAGTCAACGTTGGGAGGATTTTTCAATGGATTTTATCACAGGTTTACCTAAGTCCGAAGGAAAGAGTGTCATCATGGTGGTAGTTGATAGACTTACCAAGTATGCACATTTTTGTGCATTATCTCATCCATTTAAAACAACATAGTTTCTACTACATTTATGAAAACAATTAAAAGCTACGTGAAAACCAAAGATTATTTGGTGAAGTTTATAGAGATCCCATTTTACCGGAAATTTTTGGACGAAATTATTTTCTTGTTTGGGTGCTCAACTAGCTCATAGCTCATCTTATCATCCTCAATCCGATGGGCAAACTGAGATAGTGAACAAATTTTTGGAAGGATATCTTCATTGTTTTGTATCTAATAAACAAAGAAAATGGGTCAAGTGGTTACCTCTGGTTGAATGGTGGTATTACACTTCCTTCCATAATACAACAAAAATGACCCCATTTATGACACTTTATGGATATCATGCACCGTCCATAACATCATCTTTAAGAAAAAATTCTAAGGTTCAAGCAGTGGAAGATCACATCGAGCATCAACAAGTTCTCCAACTCTTAAAGTATAACCTACATTTGGCAGAAGATCGAATGAAACAACAAGCAGATCAACATCGCAACGAGAGAAGTTTTTATGTAGGATACTGGGTATTTTTACGGCTACAACTATACAAACAAATGTCCCTCAAGCAAGCTAAGAAGGATAATAAATTATCGCCAAAGTACTATGGTCCTTTAAGCAAAGTGTTGCAAAATGTTGATACTATGGCATACAAATTGGAGCTTCCTGCTTCTTCACGAGTGCATCCAGTTTTCCATGTTTCATGCTTAAAGAAGGTTATAGGTGAAAATCTTCCAGTTCAAAAAATATTTCCAGAACTTGATGAGGAAGGAAAAATCATATTGGAACCTCAAGCGGTCACAGAAACAAGAACTCGACAGATACAGAATCAATCAATTTTAGAGTATCTCATCAAGTGGAAGAACTTACCCACCGAAGATTCTACATGGGAGGATGAGAATTTTATATAGAAGCACCCAAAGCTACTCAAGCATTGAGGACAACACTTTTTTGAAGGAGAGGGGCATGTTAGGTCCCTATATTACTAGTATAGTCCCTTATTGTTGTTAGTGTAACCCCCTTATTGTTATTGTTGTACCCCTGTAACCCCCATATTGTTATTATTGTGCCCTTACATTATTATTGTTAGATCAACTAGGATTATATTGTGACCCCATGGACTCCTATATATAGAAGGAGCTTTTGTCATTTGTATCATCCAAAAATTGTTCATTTATATAATGTAAAGGAGGTTTCCCCCTTGAAGTGGCTTATTTATAAGGTGTTCATCTCTCTTTTCTTCTATTTTTGGAGCTAGTTTCATATCAAAAAATCTATCTTGAACATTAATATATAGCCTAAAATCCTGAAAGAATAAATTAAATCATACAGAGAGAGCCCTCTATAAAGCTGGAAGGGCTATATCCAAAATTTAAAATTGGTTTGTGGTTACCTTTGTAATTTTCCTCCTCAGCTTAGGAAAATACAGAGTGCTAACATTCTCGCGATCATACTGGGAAAAATTCAAAAAAAAAAAATTCCCTGGTAAATATTGATCTCAGAGTCTTAAAACTATTTCCTGTGGGTGATAGTGATGTAGAAGTGATTAGGCTGAAGTTTCCACCCAAAATTTGTATATATAATCATTTGTAAATAATTTATTTGAATATATGGCTTGAAGAAAGGTATACACTAGATCCCACCCAGATCTTAATCCTCCTAATGTTGTAAGTAATCCTGAGAGGTTGATCAGAAAAAAGAGCTTTGTGGAAATTCAAGCAAGTAATAATCCATTTCCAAGAACTAATTCACTTCCATAAAGCCTTATAACAGTTGAGGATATTGAGTTTGACTTACCTTTTGAGCATATTCTTTTCAGAACCAAATCAGAAAGCTTTGTCCGTGAAATAGTTGTAGATGAGACCAACTTGAGGCTATATCTCTTAGTGCAAAAGGCTATGATTTCACAATATGATAATACATCTTACATCTATTTGAAAATATTTAAGATTTGGTAGCTAAATTAAATAAAACTATTGAATAATCATTCATAAATCAACCCTCTTCTTTTACTTCTCCTACTCCATGATTTACCTTTCCTTTGATTCCTCCCTTTTCTACTATTCCTATTACATCAATGGTTCATATTCATTTTACACAAGCTCAACAGATCACAAATCCACCATCTTTACTACCCCCAACATCAGGCACTACTGTAATTTCATCTACCATTCATATTCATATTATTGCATCCCGATATGCTCCTTTGGTATTGAAACAACCACTCAATCCTGTGCCATAGAATTATGCACAACATATACCACAATTTGATGGAACTAGACCCATTACAGCCCAACAACACATTGATAAGATGAATGATTTTTTAGACCTAGAAGAGGTTGATGATGATGATGTTCAAGTAAGGTTGTTTTCTAAAATTTTGGCAGGTGAGGTGAGAAAATGGTATAGAGTATTGGCAGTAGGAAATATTGCTAATTTACAACAATTTCATAAAGTTTTCATTTCTCGTTTGGAGGTAAAAAATAATCCACTTCAGATTCTTGCAGAGTATGAAGGTTTAAAAAGATCCACAGGGGAATCTGTTCAAGATGATTCAGATAGATTCAATAACCTTTACAATGTTATTCCATCATAAATAAAAACTCCTCTTGGGTTGGCCTTACTTCGATATCTAGATGGTTTTGATGCATCTACGACTTATCAGTTGAGAGAAATAAATCCAGATACCTTAGTGGAGATGCAAATAAATGTTTTTAGTGTAGAGGCCGATTTGTTGGCAAAGAAAGCTAAGTTAAAAACTGAGAAGCGAGTGACTCTTAAAGAAGAGCCTTCTTCGTCATCAAATGTAAAATTGGACACTATAGTTACAACTATGAAGAGGATGACCTTGATAGAAAGTACCGCACCAAGAGAACCACATGGAGGTCCACATATCAGAAATCCAAATTTCAGAAGGCAATAACCCCAAATCAAGCAAAGAGACCCAAAAACCCAACAAGTGAAAAAAACATTAGGCCACCTTTTTAGAAAAATAATGTTGAAGAACACGAGATAGTGGAAGAATACAAAGAAAATCAGATGAATATTTTTGGTGATGGGGAAACATATGATATTTTCTTAACAAAAGAGGAGAAAGACTTGTTTTTGTTGTCACAACCATAATTCGTTCATGTGGAATCTGAATATTATAAAAAGGGCTATCAAAATTCCATTTATAAAAACTGTAGCAAGTCCTCCTAAGAAGATCAAAAAAATTACTCCTTATACAAGTCAAGCAAAGGTTGATCTTCCAAAGGAAGTCCCTCAAATGCAAGATACAAATGTTAAAGAGGTTGAAAAAGCTCAAACTTGTTTTAATCTTGAAAATGAGTTGTCCAAGGTGAAAACTTCTGTTCAACTGAACGAATTAATGAAAAATATGTTTATAGAAATCAAATCACAAAGACACTCAATATAGAATAAGGAACATATATGGTAAATATAAGTGATGACCATCTTAGATTGATTTTTGGACCAGAAGTTGAGGGAATTTCATAATATGGTAATGTACCTCCATTTTATGTTAGTATTAACATACATGATTTCATTTTGCACAATGCCATGTTGGATTCAGGAGCTTCACATAATCTCATGCCAAAGGTGATTATAGAAAAACTTGGATTAGATAAAACTAGACCATATAAAGACCTTTTCTCTTTTGATTCAAGCAGGGTAAGATGTTTAGGGTTGATCAAATATTTTTTTGTGACACTTGCTCAAATCCCAACAAAAAGTATAGTAATGGATGTTGTTGTGGCTGATATACCTCAAAAATATCGAATTCTCTTATCAAGGTCTTGGGGAGGAAAGCTGCAAGGCACATTACAAATGGACATGACATATGCAACCATTCTTGTTTTTGGACAACAAAGGAGATTATATAGGGAGACTCTTATGAAATACATGGTAAGCATCCAGGACAAGCCTAATAATTATCCAATCTATTATGTACACTCAGATATGGATTCCTTCATTTTACATCATGACATATGTTTAGAAGAAGAAATTCAAGATATGGATAATAAATCACACAAGAAAAGGGATGCAGATTTAAAGTCTAAAATAGAAATGGAAAATGATGAAGATTGTTTATGGAATATGGATTTTGATGGGGCAGTAAGTCGAGAAGGACTAAATCAAAAAAGCATTCTTATAAGTTTTTTTTTCAATGTACAAATAATTTTGCTGAGTATGAGGCTTTAATATTGGGGTTAAATTTGTTGAAGAGATTGGGAGCTAAAATAATTCCGATCCATGGAGATTCAGAACTCATTATTAAACAGATCAAAGGTGAATATTCAACTAAACATCCCAGGATGAGGGCATACAAGAATGTTGTTTTGGATTTTTTGCAGTGTTTTCCATAGTATAAGTTGTCTTGTCCCCAGAGATTAGAATGTGTTTGCTAATGCATTGGAAACTTCAGCAAGTACATGTAAAATGCCTTTCTGAATTAGCAAAAATATTGAAATTGACGTAAAACATAGGCCTACTATCCCTGATAACATTAGATATTGGAAAGTGTCTAACAATGACAAACAATTAGATAATTTTCTGCAAGTAAAGGAAGAGTTTGAAAATCCCCATATTGACGGGGAGAAAAATATTGATAATGATGGAGGAGAAACTCAGCTAAATCAGATCAATGGAGACTCTAATAAAAATGAAACAGATCTTGAAATTATGCAGTAAAAGGATAATGTCATTCCCATAGGTTTGGTTCCATTAGAGGAGTTGTTTGATTTTAATGATTAGCTCACAAGCATAAAATATAGCCAAGTGGATATGAAGTTGAGGACTATAATATAGGAACTAAATAAAAACCAAATATTGTAAAACTTTCTAAGTCTTTACCTCGAGAAGAAAAACAGAAAAACATAAATACATAGGATTGCTGTAATAATATTATGATGTTTTTGTATGGGGATATGAGGATCTAAAGGTCTATGATAACGATATTATTCAACATACTGTTCCTATTAGAGAAGAACATAAGCCTCTCAAGAAAAACATGAGACGAGTAAATCTCGTTTTACTGCCCTTAATTGAGAAATAGGATATTTTTTTTTTGATGCTAAAATTATTGTGCCTCTGATATTTTCTAAATGGTTATCCAATCTAGTACCAGTAAGAAAGAAAACCGGAGAAATAAGGTTATGTGTAGACTCCTCGAACCTTAACAAAGTTTCCCTTAAAGATAACTACCCCTTGCCAAATATTGACCATATTTTACAACGAGTAGTTGGTTCCACTAGGATTTCATTGCTTGATGGTTTCTCAGGGTACAACCAGGTTTTAGTGCATCCAAATGATCAAGAAAAAACATCTTTCACAACACCATGGGGAACATTTATGTATGTGAAGATTCCTTTTGGACTTATGAATGCAGGGGAAACATTTCAAAGAGCAATGGAAATTTCTTTTGCAGATGCTAAGGATAGGTTCATTGTAATTTACCTTGATGATATAAAAATATTTTCAAAGTTTATTGAATATCATCTGTAGCACTTAAAAATTGTTTTTGAAAAATGTAGAAAATATGATATTTCCTTGAATACCAAAAAGTCCCTGTTTGGGTTTGAAGAAGGTAAACTGCTAGGTCATATTACTTCCAAATATGGCATCCCAATTGACCCAAGTAGAATTGAATCTATACAAAAAGTTCACATCCCAATAAACAAAAAGGAATTACAATTCTTCCTTGGCAGAATTAATTTTCTAAAAAGGTTTATTCCAAATTCGGCTGAAATTTTGAGAGCAATTGCTAATATTTTGAGAAAGGATAGTGAGATAAAATGGAATTTTGAAGAAAAAATATCATTCAGTGAGGTAAAGTCAAGCTTGATACATGCTCTCATTTTAACGAGTACTGATTACACTAAGGACTTCATTTTTTTTCTTTTTCTGCAGAGCACACTATTGCAGCAATGTTGATGCAGAAAAACAAGGAGGGATATGAGAATCCCATAGCCTTTTTCAGTAGAGGATTAAGAGATGCTACTTTGAAATATAATATTATGGAAAAGCAAGATTTTGCCTTGTTGAAAGCCTTGAAAGATTTCAGAGTATAATATATATTGCATTCTCATATAATTGCTTTTGTTCCCAATGTAGTAGTAAAATACACCCTGAATCAAAATGATCTAGAAGGAAAGAGAGGTAAGTGGAGAGTTTTAATTTTATAATATGATATTGAGATTAAGCCTACAAAGCTTATTAAGGATCATGGATTGGCCAAATTTATGGAAAAATCAGATTTTCATGGATTATATATAAATTTTCTTGCTGGTCTAGATGGTGAAGAAGAATCTGTCCAACAAGTATCTAAAATTTTTGTCACTTCCCCTTGGTATACAGAAGTTGTGTTTGTTTTACAAAATTTACAAGCTCCACTAGGTATGACCAATAATAAAGCAAGTTTTCTTAAATTAAAGGCTATCAAATTCTATATTTTGGATCGAGCTTTATTTTGGAACGATGTTGGAGGGATTTTATTGAATTGTTTGGTAGAAGATGAAGCTGATAAGATGATGGAAGAATTTCATAAAGGTGGCTGTTGAGGGCATATTTTCTAGAGGAATACAACAAATAAAATCTTGAGAGCTGGTTTTTACTAGCCTACTTTGTTTGTTGATGTACATAAAAGGGTTTCTACTTGTCATTAGTATCAGATTTTTGAAGGAAAGAAGAAACTCTTACCCTTGCCTTTAAATCCTATTTTAGTTGAAGTACCTTTTCAACGATGGGGTTTAGATTTTATTAGAGAGATTCATCCTATTTCTTCAACCCCACACAAGTGGATTATGATAGCCACAAATTACTTCACCAAATGAATATAAGTAGTTCCAACTAGGCAAGATACAGACTCAGTGATTATTCAATTCATGGAAGGTAATATTTTTTCTAGATTTGGCTGTCCTCACAAAATCATCACAGATAATGCTGCTGCTTTTAAATCCAAAAAGATGGTAGATTTATGAAATAGGCATCATATCATTTTAGGACACTCTACTGCCTATTATCCTCAAGGAAATGGACTGACAAAGTCTTCTAACAAAAGTTTGGTCCATATAATAAAGAAATTGTTACAGGAGAATAAGAAGTATTGGCACAAAAAGTTGATAAATGCTCTATGGGCCGATAGGGTAAGCACTAATAAATCAATTGGAATGTCACCTTTCCAACAAGTTTATGGAATTGATGCAGTTTTCCCTACCTGCCTGAGAATTCCAACGTTGAAATTGTTGTAGGAATTAGAGGTTGAATAAAATGATATACAGAGAAGGATAAATTAAATGGTACATTTGCAAAAGACCAATGAAGAAGTTTACAACAACACACAAAAAATTCAATAAAAAATCAAAAGGATTCATGACAAGAGAGTGAAAGAAGATGATTTTCAGCTTAATGACCTTGTGTTGAAATGGGATGCCAGAAATGAGGAAAAAGGAAAGCATGGAAATTTTGTCAGTTTATGGAAAGGGCCTTACAAGATTGAAGCTTTCCGGGGAACCAATGCGTTTTTTCTGAAGGATCTAACATGGGAATGACTTATTGGAGTGCATGTTAATGTCAGGTTGCTCAAACATTATTTTTCTTAAAGTACATCTAGTCTATCAAAGCATCATTGCATATACCATTTTATTTTCAGATACTGCAGATGTGGGTGGCTTCCATTAGAAATTGAAGCCTGGAGTGAAGGCCCTAAGTTTCAAATGAATTGCTACCATATGAAATAAATTTTCAATTAACAAGGTCAGTTTCAGCTAATGACAAGACAAATAAATTCACAATGGAGAAGACTGTTAGTCTATAGTGTTCTTGGCACCTCACAGGGAGGTTGGCATCCCCATTGGAGCCACTGTTAGGGTCCTATAAATATAGTGGTCAAGGTATGATTATCTAATAATTTATCCCAGTGGGATGTTGCAATTTTTTTTTTTTTAGTTGTTTTGTTCAAACAAAAAAATAAATTTAATAAAAATAAGAAAAAGAAACAATAGAAAAAAAAGAAAAAGGAAAGAAAAATAGGGAAAAGAAACAATAGAAAAAGGAAAAGGAAATAAAAAAATAGAAAATAAAATTGAAATAAAAATAAAAATAAAGGGGGGAATGAATAGAAATAAAAAACAAAAGTAAAATCCCCAAAGAGGCGCGCTAGTTCAAATGCCGCGATTGTCAAATTTTATTTAATTTTGTTTAAGTTTGAAATAAAAAGTTTGATGTGACACTTTGTCGTTTTTTATAAAGTGTTTTTACTTTTGGACTGTCGAGATCATCCCCGCCCAGATCAACAGCAGGGGACGATGTTCGGAACCCCCCGCGAGCTTTCAGAACTTAACAAGTGGGGGCGGGGTGGGGGGGGCGTGTGGGGGGGGATTTGGTTTTCAATGAAACCATCCGAGCTAACGTGGCGACTCCATATGTATTTTCGGGGGTCCCCTCCATTTACCACTTATTGCTCCTATCCCCCCCACCAAAAACCACCTTCCAATTCTGTTTCTACCCGTTTTCTCCCGCTCCATCCTCGCCGCACCACCCATCGTGCATCCCATCATCCACGTCACTCTTCCTCCACATCACCTGGCCATTAGCTTTCAAATCTCCCACCAACAACCATATACACATTGGCCATTAAATTTTCCCCACCACGTATGAATTTTAATAAATTCTACGCTCCAAAACGGTAACAATCCCGTTGATCCCCCTCAATTCTCATTTTAAAACCTCGTTTCAAGCCTGCATTATCTCTTTTGATAATTGTTACATTTACACAGGTTTAGACCAAAGAATTTCCAATTTTTCCAGAGCTCTCTGCAGAGTTTTATCCTTCTGAAAATGATTAAAGAACGATCTAGTAACCCAATGTTATTCAAGTTTTCTTTCAAAATTAAAGATGTCTTCACACAAAGGAAAGGGAAAGAAGGATGATTAGAATACCATGACACCTCCCGTCCTTGATTTAGATAGGTCCCTTTGGTCAAAACCCAATAAAATATAGCAAAAATGCAATGCGAGTTTGATCTATATGAGCTCCGAAATTGGGAAAATCAGAAGTTTTTGGACAAAAACAATGATCTAAGCATATAGGAATCAAGTTTTCCTCAATTTATCTTTCCCAAGAGTCATATTTTTCTAGCATTCATTATTTGGTGTCATCTTAGGTACGTCCCCAACCAAAAATCAGTAACTGCTCATAAAAATGAAGTCTTATTCTCAGTTACCCCAGAAGCTATATGTCAAATCCTTCAAATAAATCCCCGAGCCTCTTTACACCCATTTTCAGTAGATGTAATCATGGAGATATACCAAAATCTTACCTTCTCCCAACGAGCCCATATTTTTGAATTTTTTTTTCCTGAGAATCCTAAATTTCCTATAACCGATCCCCCATACTCTGCTTCAGCTTTCCCTGAGATGTCAAGGCAAGTTATTTCCATCGTGACTTGCCTATTAGGTTATCATTCATACCAGTGGGTAGATGATGGAGTGTTATGGTTTTTGTCACTATTTTCAGTTGGTCAAAAGCCTTTAGTTCTTTTTAATTACAGTTAGTACTTATCAGATATTATTCATGAGATTTTTTTGAAGTTTAAAGCTGAAGGAGAATTCAAACACAAATCAGTCTTAGTGTATTTAATGTTATTCTATCAAACATACAGGTTCAAGTTCTAGCTACAAAGGATGGATTATATGGAAGTCAATTATCAGAAATCCATTGGACTTCTTTAGTGAGAATGAATTCAGAATATTTTTCATTAGTCATTTTGTGGATCAGTTTTTACACACATGCTTGTGTCTTATTGGAAGCGATGTTATACCAATAATTTCACCAGAAATCAAGAATTTTTTCATCTTATAGAACAAGCTAAAGTGGGAGACTGGTATCTTTTCCAGAATTACATAGAGATTTAGATCTATGGGTGTGAGCTTCCTCCCTACAGATTGCTAGTGTTTGTGCCAGTGAGATTTTTTTCTCTTGAGTACATTATACATATCCTAAATATGGATGACTTACATTTTGTGTCAAGCAAAAAGAAGGCACAATTCAAATTGAAAGCACATGTGGGGCCTTACATTTTAAATACCAGAGAAACAACAAAGGAAATAGAAGAAATACTAAGGAAAATGAAGTTTATGTTAAGCTTCACATGGTCTTATGATCCATTTGGAATAATTTCAAAAAAGAGAGTTGAGCAGAAAACCACTCCATATGCACATACACCTAGACCGAAGATAAAGCAATATGATAATCAAGAGAAATGGATAAAAAATACACTACAAGAGACTGAAGAACATATTTTCAAGCAGAATTCTCTGCAAAGTCCTATTCCAAAGGAAAAGGAAACCAAAAGAAGAAGGGAAAGCATGTCTTCCACAGACTCATATTCTCATGATTTTCGTGTTTTCAAGAGAAGAAAGAAGACAAATCCTAAGGAAAAATTTATTATTTACATTAAAGATGATACATATACCACCAATGAAGAAGAATAGTCAGAATATAAAGAAACACAAGAGCATGATACAATTGTTCTAATAGGTTTACCAGACACCCCTTTCTCACATGTTGAAGATTTAACACAGTGACATGTATCTTCTACATATCATATGGGAGCACACTAGAATATTTTTGTAGGATACAAGGAGATTAAGAAGAAGAATGAAGCTTTGAAAGCTACAACATATATTTAGAATTTTGGAAACAAACTGTTATTGCTCAACACAGGTTGTTTTCTGCGTTTGATAAAGAAAAGGGACAATTCCAATTAGCTTTCATAGAACCTACAGTTACAGTCCCTAGAAGTGGAGAAGACTACAAAGCTTCAATATTTTCTATTGATACTAAGAAGGTTCATGCAATAGATCAAATCGATTTGCATAAGCAAGCAGGTGAGATGATTTATTCATCACTGACCAGGTCAGCTATGGATGCCTCAAAGTTAAAAATCTCTCTGAATAACATGCATTCACAACTAAAATATAGAAAGAATGTATTCTTTATCCAAAGAAACTAGAACCAAAGATTTGGAATATTTAATTATAAAACTAGGATATGATCCTAAGAATGTTAAAACAATCGAAGAGATGATGAACAATAAAAATGCAGAAATTCAAGCTCTCAGGAAACAACCCAAACTTCCAACCACAAAGCATCCTCAAGCCAAATAAGTAACCAATCTGGACATAGAGAAAGAAAATATGTTCAAGATAATAGTTTAACAGAATGTTAAGATTTAGAAAATGGAAACAAAAATGGAGGCATTATTGAAACAAAACGAATAGTTGGCAGCAACAAGTACATCAACACAACATGAGGTAAATCATAAAACACAAGCATCTACTTTAGATTCTTCTGAAAAATTAGTCAAAGCTTTGGGAGAATTATCATTAAAAAAATAAGGAAAATGAAAATTTAATGGCATCACTGTCAAAGTTGGAGGAAAACAAGATAAAATCAGATAATGCATATTTGGCAGAAGTACAAAAAATTTCAAATTGACTCAACAAATTACAAAATATGAGAATCATTATTTTACAACACAAATGTTGGTAGGGTGATGCAGGGGCATTAGGCTCAAAAGTTACTTTGTACATAAGTAGACATAAGGGGTCCCATGTTCTTAAATATTCTTGTAAATATTAATAGTTTGAATAAAGTTGGTAGGGAATTTTAATTGTTCTCAAGTCATTTTGAGAACATGAGAAATTGGTTAAGATAGGAATACAAAGAGTCAGTTAGGGTCAGTTCAATTATTGAGTCTAATTTAGGAATTGGGAATGTTAAGAGTTGCTGAACTGTTTGGAGACCTGAATCGATTCAGGTCATCCTTGTGGTATTAATGTAATTTTGAAGAGTTTAGATAAGGGGAGAGAGGAAGAGAACTTCTTCAACAACAGAGTAGGAGGATAATGGTCACCGAACTGAATATCTGGCCTGTCATGAATTTGTAAGCGATTGTTTTTGAGATTGATCGCCTGTATGTATATATATCTATTTTGAAGAATTTTTTATAAGTTCCATGTGTGATTTTATGTCTTCTTGGTCGAATCGTATGAGGAAATTATCTCAGTGTAGTTGTGCATTTATTGGTGAAATTCTGCGTGAATTGCCTTAATTTATTGTAGGAGCAAGACTCTATAAATCTAGCTAAGAGTCTGCCTGTGTATTCAGAAAAGAGAGTGTATGATAATGTGTTGTTCTGTACTCTGTGAATTGGGGTTAATTGCGCTCTGTATATAGCTAGAGAAACCAGTGTTAATGCTATCGACAGTGCATCTCGAACTGGTCGACAGTGGAGTTATATGGTCATGAGTATATGCCATGGACAGAGATATGGCTTTAAGCCATGCATAGAGGTTTTATGCTGCGCATAAGGAACCGACTGGCGTTCGATAACCGAGTACGGTGAAAGGGCTATGTGCTGTCTGTGTAATAGCGAGGGTCACGGTGGTTCGGCGAATTCTTGAATGTTTAATTCGAAAGTTGAGCGGAACCTTGAAGGCGGAACCTGAGCATAAAGGAGAAGAGCGGAACCTTGAAGGCGGAACCTTGCGGGAGTAAACAGTAAGGAAGGGTTCTGGTATTGATCGCACCACCTTTGTGATGAAAGCGATATTTAGAGAATTGGGAGTGATTCCATAGGATGGGCGACACGTGTCCCTGAGCAGTGTGGCAAAACCACTTTCATTGCGCGCCATCGCGTGTTATCATCCGTGCATCTTCACCGAGCGATATCTGTCGGATCATCTGAAGCCGAGCGACGTGCTCTTCGCTGTCGGATGTGGAAGGTCGATAGCGCGGGGGCCCAGTTTTAAATTATATTGAGTGGGACCTTTAAACTAAGGTTTGCAAGGTTAATAGAGGATGATGAATATGCGAAGGGAGTGCGCTACAATCATATGCGATGAGAAATTGAAGGTATGGCATGACATTTAACCATATTTATAGGTGTATTCCCGAGACTTATACCAGGGGGTTAATTATAAGATGAGGGATGATTCGAATATGCATGAAATGGGGAAATGCCTCCATATGTGGATGGAGTGTCAAGATTTATTTGGATAAAAGTTAGTTGAGCGCATAACATAAGGGCTTGGAATTAAGATCTCAAATCTCAGGAATTGAGATATTAACACTCTCAGATTAAGTGTTGAATTTGCCAGCCTAGAATAAAGGGAGGCTGTGAGATTGCCCGGATTGGGAAGATGATTGGGCATGACAATTTGAATGCATTTGTACACACAGCTTTGTTAAAAAGTTGAGCAAAACGGGACTGTGGGTTATCCTCGCTACCAAGTGGTATCAGAGCTTCAGGAATAGCTCTTTTTGAAAAGTCCAAGTTTGGTGAATGCAAGGAAACCAGACTTGTGGAAACTGACAAGATTGAAACCTACAGAGATACAGTTAAGATGATTGCAGAATTATGGTTGTTGAAAATTGAAGACAGAGTTTGATAGTGAAGATAGTGAGCCTGATATTCAGCTAGAGGCTGGATAAAGGGGAAAATTGCAGTTTTCTCAAGAGAAATGAGTAGTGTTTAACTCTGGTTGAAGGATTGTTTGCAGAAGTCAGAGTGGAGAAAATTGAAGACATCTCAGCAGAAGTAGATCACAGCTTTGAGAGCAGTGATAGAGGAATCCAGCAAGGGATTCTGAGTGCAGAAAGAGTGTGGCAGAACCTAGAAGAATTCCAACAGAGGTTGGGTGAGCAGAGAGCAGAGGTGTTCTTGAGATAAGTTGCAGAGTGAAGCCTAGTGAGCAAAAGAGAGTGCTCAGAAGGTTCCAGAGAGAGGGAACCAGTACTTGCCAAAAGACGAAGCTCAAGAGAGAAGCTTGGTGAGGTAAGTTGCAGCAAGAGAGCTTGTTGTTGCAGAGGCTTAGTGCAGCTTGTGAGTGAAGAGCTCCTATAGAAGCAAATGGCTACTGAGAGCCATAGCAGAGACTGCAGAGATTTCAGAGGTTCTGAGAGAGGCCACAACAGAAGAAGGAAAGAAGATTCCAAAGAAAATGGCATGAAGAAGAAATCCACAGATGAAGAATGGCAGAAAGAATTAGCTGAGATCAGGGAAGAGTTCAATATATTGAAACTAAGGATAGAAGAAAGCTAGAGAGTTGGTTGGCTCATGAGGAAGAATGTGAAATGGCAAACATTACAGTTGAGGATGAGGCAGAAGAAGATTTCCTTATTGAGAGAAGAATTCAGAGCGGCTGAGTTGAAAGAAGAAATTTCTGTCTGTGAAGCAGAACAGAGCACAGGTGAAGAGTGGAGACCTGCAGGAGATCTTGTGAGAAATAGTGAAGACTCGAGGTAGCAAGAAGCTTGTCTTGCTGAAGAGGAAGTCATTGAGGAATTCCTGAGTTATTGGACAAGTCCAGATGATGTAGGGGCTTGTGTTCTTGAGTCTGACAAATGTGAAGTAATGACAGACTCCACAGAGGAAGAAGAACCCATAGTTCTTGAGACAAGGATGGAAACTGAAGATTCCATGTGTAGACCTGTTCAAGAAGAAGTGCTTGAGGAAGCAGCCAAGACTGAAAGGTCTTGTGATTTGAAAACTAAAAAGTTGTGTGTGTTTGTAGGTACACCACTGGAAGATGAAAAAGCTTCAGAGTTTGTTGGTGAGAAGAAGACATTGAATCTGAAATTTGTTTAGATCAATGCTGAGATAGTGAGATCTCGGGGAGAGATGAAGACAAAAGGGTCAAATGAAGATATCTAGCAGAATGTTGAAGCTGAGAGAGAAGGGCCAACAGAGGATTGGTCAAGAATCAACAGAGCCATAAAAGGTTGTGTAAGGTTCCCGAAATCTACTCCTATGGAAGTTTTTGAGTTATATAGGAGGTTGGATTCTCAGAGAAGAGAATTGGAAAAGCAGAGGACCGATGCACTGGATAAGTTGCTGGGAAAGCAAGGCAGGAATATCTTCATGGATGGAGTTCATGAAGCAGATGATGGAAGAAAAGTGAGACTAGCTGACAGTCTCATGAAGGATGCAAATCATCATGTTGAGGTGCTGACAGAAGGTTTGGAAAGGAGTTCTGCACAACATACTGATGTGTTGTCAGAAGAAAAGAAGGCATTGAAGCATCAAAACTTTATTGCTGATGATCCATGTGTTAATCATGCAGAGAAAGAGGAATAACAACAGTTGGAAATTGTCAGAGAAATGAATGAGAAGGAAACTATGTTGGCTGAAAACATAGTGAAGGATCAGAATTTGGGCATGATGATTGGAGAAGTGGAGATGAATCTGACAGCTGAAGAGAAAGCTGATGGAGAATTTCTGGGCCTTGAACAAGACTTAGAATTGCCGAGAGAAGAATTGGTGACCAGGTCATCAATTCAGATCATTGGGTCGCATGGTTTTAACACTGACAATTTGTTCATGTGTACAGGTGATGCAGAAGACAATTCATCCTTTGAAATTGTCTTGAGAGAAGAAAAGATGTTGCGCAAGGAGGATGAGACAACCATGTCTCATATGCAGAGATTTGTCACTGTCATTGACAAAGAAGAATTGACTAGATTGATGGGCCAAGAGCAGACTGATGAGCATATTTTAAAAGCTGTTGAAGTGAGGAGGAATCAACATTCCATGCTGACCGAAGATGAAGATATAGTGGCTAGAGAAGTTGATTTGATTGCTAAAGTCAGTGGAGGAGATGAGAGGAAATTGCTGAAGATTGCCCACAAAGGAGAAGGAAATGTTGAGTTTAATTTATAGCATATTGAAGATGTGCAACAAACACAGAAGAAATGGCTGAGTTGTTTACTGAGAGAATTTGAAGAAGAGAAAGGGATTGCAGACCCTGGAGCAAGGATTCCTGAAGCTGTGAAGAAGAGAGGAGCAAATACTAGCTTGCAGAATCTAATTCTGTTTACTAGTATACTAGATGAGTATGTCACTGCTGGTAGGAAATCAAATAGTGAATTGTTTTCTGATAATGAATTTGAAGATGATGAACAAAAGAAAAGTGTTGTAGAGGGATAGGAAGGGGAGGCAGTAACACCCGTGGTGGCAGCAGACGCAACATGGGGGATGACACCTGCAGAAGTAGTAAACATGTTGATAGCATGTGAGACTACAAGAGCAACAATATTGGTAGCGACAGAGATTGAAAGCAGCAGCAGAGGGCAGGATAAATTCCAACCAGAGGATAATATTGGCATGGAGATTGAGTACATCAGAAGAATGATGATGAGAGTGACTCAGAAGCAACAGACAGCAGCAGAAAGGCAGGAGAGTTTCAGCAAAAGAAAGACAAGGGAATATTGTGAAAATATAGCTAGAGGTGACTTACAGAACAAAGTCTGGAAGCTTGGAGAAGATCAGTTGAAGGATGATGTAGCTGATGGACAGCAACAAAACCAAGTATGGGATCCTGGAGGCAGAGATGAAGACACATGATCAGGAGATCATGAAAAATTTGAAGCTTGGGAGTCTGATGCAAGGGCATTAGGCTCAAAAGTTACTTTGTACATAAGTAGACATAGGGGGTCCCATGTTCTTAAATATTCTTGTAAATATTAATAGTTTTAATAAAGTTGGTAGGGAATTGTAATTGTTCTCAAGTCATTTTGAGAACATGAGAAATTGGTTAAGATAGGAATACGAAGATTCAGTTAGGGTTAGTTCAGTTATTGAGTCTAATTTAGGAATTGGGAATGTTAAGAGTTGTTGAACTGTTTGGAGACCTGAATCGATTCAGGTCATCCTTGTGGTATTAATGTAATCTTGAAGAGTTTAGATAAGGGGAGAGAGGCAGAGAACTTCTTCAGCAACATAGTAGGAGGATAATGGCCACCAAACTGAATATCTGGTCTGTCATGAATTTGTAAGCGATTGTTTTTGAGATTGATCACATGTATGTATATATATCTATTTTGAAGAATTGTTTATAAGTTCCATGTGTGATTTTATGTCTTCTTGGTCGAATCATATGAGGAAATTATCTCAGTGTAGTTGTGCATTTATTGGTGAAATTCCGCGTGAATTGCCTTAATTTATTGTAGGAGCAAGACTCTATAAATCTAGCTAAGAGTCTGCCTGTGTATTTAGAAAAGAGAGTGTATGATATTGTGTAGTTCTGTACTCTGTGAATTGGGGTTAATTGCACTCTGTATATAGCTAGAGAAACCAGTGTTAATGCTATTGACAGTGCATCTCGAACTGGTCGACAATGGAGTTATATGGTCGTGAGTATATGCCATGGACAGAGATATGGCTTTAAGCCATGCATAGAGGTTTTATGCCACACATAAGGAACCGACTGGCATTCGATAACCGAGTATGGTGAAAGGGCTATGCATTGTCTGCATACTAGCGAGGGTCACTGTGGTTCGACAAATTCTTGAATGTTTAATTCAAAAGCTGAGCAGAACCTTGAAGGCGGAACCTGAGCATAAAGGAGAAGAGTAGAAACTTGAAGGTGGAACCTTGCAGGAGTAAACAGTAAGGATGGGTTCTGGTATTGATCGCACCACCTTTATGATGAAAGCGGTATTTAGAGAATTGGGAGCGATTCCATAGGATGGGCGGCACGTGTCCCTGAGAAGCGTGGAAAAACCGCTTTCATTGTGCGCCATCGCGTGTTATCATCTATGCATCTTCGCCGAGCGATATCCGTCGGATCATCTAAAGCCGAGCAACGTGCTCTCCGCTGTCGGATGTGGAAGGTCGATAGCGCGAGGGCCCAGTTTTAAATTATATTGAGTGGTACCTTTAAACTAAGGTTTGCGAGGTTAATAGAGGATGCTGAATATGCGAAGGGAGCGCGCTACAATCATACGCGATGAGAAATTGAAGGTATGGCATGACATTTAACCATATCTATAGGTGTATTCCCAAGACTTATACCAGGGGGTTAATTATAAGGTGAGGGATGATTAGAATATGCATGAAATGGGGAAATGCCTCCATATGTGGATGGAGTGTCAAAATTTATTTGGATAAAATTTAGTTGAGCGCATAACATAAGGGCTTGGAATTAATATCTCAAATCTCAGGAATTGAGATATTAACACTCTCAGATTAAGTGTTGAATTTTCCAGCCTAGAATAAAGGGAGGCTGTGAGATTGCCCAGATTGGGAAGATGATTGGGCATGAAAATTTGAATGCATTTGTACACACAACTTTGTTAAAAAGTTGAGAAAAACGGGACTGTGGGTTATCCCCGCTACCACAGGGGCTAAAAAAATTATATGGAAGAACATTAATGAAAATATAACAGACTTGTGGCCATAATTTCAAATTATGTTTGAGCAAGAATATCTAGTACAAAATGTCAAGGCAACAATTGAGAAAACAAAAGCTGAGATTGAACATAGGCCAACAGAATCACACAAGATTATTAAGATGTTGAACTACAAAAATACATATGATATTGAAGAAATCCAGATTCAAGATAGGAAAACCACAGTTATGGAAGAAAAGAGAGTGAACCTTATGATACCACTAGATAATAAATGAAAGGAATTGGAATTACAGGTGAAAATATTTAACATAAAATTTAATACATTGAAGGAGAAATTATTTCCAACTTTAAAGGCCTCTAATGGAAAATTGATCCCATTAGAGAACTACCGGGAAATGTTATGTGATATAGCTACAAATAATTCCAAATTTACTAAATTAAGAGGAACAATAACTGGACAATATTTATTGGAAGGCCTACAATATGATCTCCATATTTAGCATGAAGTCCATCATCTATTACTCAACAAGCCAACCTTTCAGACATACACTGAAGTAGATGAAATATTTTGAAGTATGGTAAATTTTTCTATTCCAAGTGAATAAATATGGGATAGCCTTGTGGAACTCGTTGAGTAAAATATAACTGGAATCATACAACTTTGGAACATCTAAATGGAAGAAGCATAAATATAGACACAATCAACAACATCATTCCTCAAAATGTGAACAAAACATCCAAATTAGTCCATTTTTCCTATTATTTTGTTCTATTTTTGATATATATGTATCTTTAACAGATATTATTTTGTAAATTATTCTATTTTGAAGTAAGAAATGAGTATGAGAGACACTCTATAAATATTTTTTAAAAGGACTTAGAAAGGGTTAGATAATGAAAAAGAGAAGACCTTTTTTTATTGTAAGCTGTGAACTTTACTTGAAGTAACCAATTTCAGAAATATAGAGGAAATTTTATTTCAGGATTCTTGTGTCAAGCAAATGGTGATGCTTTCCTCATGTTAATTTGTTCTTATTTCTGAGTTTTCATACAAATTTCCTTTCTCGATTGTCGCAAGAAGATAAAGAGCTGAATTTACTTTTTATACTCTGCTCTGGCTTGTTTAAAACAATCTTAATGTTTCCTTCTGAGATTAAATATAAAATTCATTTAAGAATTCTTTTATATTTAATTGATCATTTGTTTATTCATCTCAGCCACACTACAATATCTTAAGATCCAAGATTTTTCCTACCTCGCCCTGTTTCAGTGACTCTGTTATTTTGTCATTGATTACCGAGAACTTTAAGGACTCCATGCCCAGTGGACTGTTCCTTCATTTTACAACCAAAACTTTAAAAAATCTATCTTGCACTTTAATATATAGCCTAAAATCCTGAAAGAAAAAATTATATCATACAGAGAGAGCCCTCTCTGAAGCTGGAAGGGCTAGATACCAACATTAATAGTGGTTTGTGGATAACTTTGTAATTTTCCTGCTCATCCTAGGAAAAATATGCAGTGCTAACAACTAGAGAAAGATAGTATGCATTGTACTGTTTTTTCTAGATTTGACTTGTAAGTCTAGGGAGGTCGCTCTTGTCCACAAGAGCGATTTGTCCACCAAACAACCATGTCATGTTGCATGCACAATTTATTCCACATGTTGTAAATAACTTAGAATTTTGTTAACTACCTTCATTATATAATAATTTCCATTATCTATTGGAAGTCAGATCGAAAGTCTGTCAAATTGGAAATTTGACTTTTTGAAGAAATACTCCATACAGTTTTTCACCCGATGTAGATATATAATTTTCCTATTATGTCAAGTAGCCCCACTATTTGATGAAAATAAAGTCCAGATTTTGTTAATCTGGAGATCCAACTTTTTATAGAAGAATCCTTTCTAGAATTTTCCTAGATCTAGATGTGGTTAAATAATTGATTTATCCACCCTGTGGAGGTTGGAAAATGTAGTGATGACATGCATATGAATGAATTCCACATGCCAACCATGTAACATGTGATGTGGCAAAGTGTGGTGATGACACGAGTGGGTTACCACGTCAACTGCTAATGTGGTAGAGTATAATAAAACTTCCAAGGGCCATATGTTTTTGTTTAGAACTCCGATTTGGATGAAATTTATATCATTGGAAGTATCTTTATGAGAAAAATATGATGGTGATATTAAATAACAAGTTTAAATGTTTTAAAAAAGAGAATTTTTAATAAACTATTTCTATAGAGTAGACTCAAGGACTAGAATCTATACAGAACATTGAGATAATGTGAAGAATTTATCGGAAAAGTTTTTGTATATTATCATTCCTTATCAAATTTTTAGTTATATTGATAAATTTTAATTTTAATGAAGTCATGTTACAAAATCTCCATACATCACCTCCACACACCAAGTACACTAAGAAGGCATACAAGAAGAACCAAGAAACCACCATTCATACCTTTACTTCCACATTTAATCCACCATCTCATCTTGAACACTATAAAAAATTTCATCATGGCTAAATTAAGATGAGGATTTACATCTACCTATGCAATATTTAAATCCCTTCATGCTTCTCTCCTTTTAATGCTCCACTTGTTAGACCTTTCCATGTGTTGATAAATTGGGAATCTCGTAGATTAAATTAGATTTATCTTTCTTTGATAACTACTTGTGAAATTTGTTGGCTTATTATTAATATTAATTATGTTATTCTTCATCAAACACTTATCAAATGTGAAAACATGAAGATAACAATACACAAGAAACAAGATATAGGCTCCAAGCTAGCGAAAAACTCCTCCAAGGGGAAAACCCAGAAAAATTCTCTTCTTATAGAATCATATCAAAGTGACATATCCAATACCCAAGACTCAAAACTTCTAGATGCTAAGTAAAACCCTCCTTATCCATATAAATTCCATCAAAAACAATATACCGACAACGTATCTTCAACAAGAGATGTGATAAGGCATAACTTCCATAAACCCTTCGTCAATTTCAGGCTTCGACCCTCCTACTTCTGCGAATTTCAGAACCAGTCCAGTGAAATGTGTGTCCAAATGATCTCAATTCACCCTCTATTTATACTTTCCAAAGGGTTTCAAATATGCATGACCTTTGGGGTTGGGTCGACTTGACAGGCAGGGTTGAATTGGAATCTAGAGGGATTTCTGACCCATATTACATCTTTAAAAATTATTTTTCCTTTTTCTTTACAATAGGTCAAAATAGAACTTTGACACTTTGAATTATTAAATCCCAAAAGCATGAAGAACATACTTAACTAATGAAATGCTAATTTCTTGAGCATGAAACTCATGCTTGAAAAATAATTTTTTCTTTTTACATAAAATATACAATGACAGAAGTACAAAGATAATTATGAAGACCAAACCTAGTTACATTTTTTAAACCCATTAAACTATGGCTTGTCAAATTTCAATCATCAAGGGTGGGTTATGATAAGTTCCCCCTACCCCATTTATCCTCATTTTTATAAATTCCCACTATCATTTCTTCATTAGCCTTCAAGTCTACTAATGAATTATGATCTCTCAAGACTTGATTGAACTCAATCTTGTCATACTAATTTTTCAATGCTTGTTCCCTTTGGCTGATCCTACTGAATTGAATATCTCTAAGAAGAAAATGGAATTTTATATATCAATGATTATCACAAAATTCCTCACCACTATAATTTTACATATCCCTTTTTTATAAAATTTGATCCTTGACATAGATTTGAGGCATTTGATTCATTATTACAGCCAACTCCAATTCCCCATGCAAAGGTTAGTACTCTATTTCCTTTAAAATCAATTATGATCCCCCTTGCACCAAAAACCTCTAGAACTAAGGATTATTTCATCATCATTTACATACTTTGTAATTTTTTTCTTCTTAGGAGGGAGTTCTATTGCCTCGTTGGGGTTTTGTTAGCACTTCGTAATTCCTCCATGATGAAACGGGGAACCCAAAGGTAACCACAAACCACTTTAAAACTGGAATATATCCATTCCAGCTTCAGAGGGAGCTCTCTCTATATGAATGTTCAGTAACTTAGATGACTGGTTGTCTTAGATATTAGGCTAGGTATTGAGATAAGAGGGGGATATGTTTAACAATTTGATGGCAGGGAAGAGGGAAAATCCATAGGGAATGAAGTCATATTGAGCTAATGATTTTCAGTGATGTGATGGGAAAATGAGGAATCCTTAGACATGGTCAAGGTAGGTAAAACTTATGGTGTATTTTTAATTTTTTTTTGTAGAGAGGTGAGCAGAGGAGTAGTGGAAACGATAACATATAAAGCATCTAACCGAGGATGAAATTTAGATATTATAATGGAGGAAAAACACTAAAATGTTCAGCTACTTATAACAAAGCACTGAAAAGTGAATTCTGAAATAATTTTTCTTAAGTAAACATTGAAGACATGAAATTTATGCATGGAAATAATAAGATAAAAAATCACATACACAATAGAAAACATCACCATAAGAAAATAACACATGAATCCCTGAACAAGTAGACTTCGACCTTCATCATTCACTGAAATTTTTTTATGGAAATGTACAATTCACAATGTTTTATCTATAAAACCCCGACCAACCCTTTTTTTATTTGAAAATACATCATATATACATAAAAAATAATTAGTTCCTACCTATAGGAATTGAATTCCCAAAAAATATTCAGTTTCTACCTGTAGCATCGAATATAAAGCTACTTTATAGAAACTGGGAAACTGTTTTGACTAAGAAATTCTTAAACAAATTAAATTCAATTACATCCATAAAAATGGGGTTTGAGCCTCGTAAAAAACTCAGGAAATTTATCATAACCATGAGAGTCAATTACATGAGGTTTAGACACAATTTTCATGGTCAAAATGTTGATTATGTGGAAGCGCAGCGAATGCCTTCTTTAGCAGAAACACAATAGAAAATGTAGCGAGTTGATGGTTTGAAATCTTATGATCACCCCCTATAATTATTTATGTGCTAAATAAATAGAAAATAAATTCTAAATCATCAGACACCCATTGGAAAACACCTGTCTATAATGTTAAATTCCACCCATAAAAATCATCACCTACATCAAAAGCGCAACACTTGAGCGTAACGAATTTCCACCTGCATATGTTTGACTGAGTGTTGATGTATTTTGCTGAGGAAAATATTTTTCTAATGATGCTTATAGCCTTAAAAATCTCCTTGAGCCTCCATACATATGAAATAGAACCAAAACCCTAATCCTCTATCAAAATTTAATGCTTTGAAAGTAGCGCAACAACTTTGTTGTGTTACTGTGTCACCTTCCTTTTTACAAAAAAATCCAAAAAATGCAGAGGATGTGATTAATATAGGCTAATGCACTTCAAACAAAAAATCAAAAAGAAAATTTTGTCTTAGTTTCCTATCAAAACTTCAAATCTTTGTTTCCTTAAACCAACAAATCTAGGTTTTGCTCTTTCTTCCTTCTGTTTTTGTTGCAATGCCTCCTACAACTATTGTTTTTTAGCCCTCGACTCCTTTTTCAAGATGAGGTTTCACCAGAAAATATTATTGAATTGTCTATGAAGGGGAAAAGTTACCTTCAACATATAATTTTCCTCAAATAATGTTGCCTCACAGATGTTCAAGTGGTCATGTATCTTTTGTTTGTCCCTTTCATCTTGTTTTCTAAGCTTAGTAATTTCATTTTGATCTTTCTTCAATTGCTTCCTTAGCCTATGGAAAGTGTGTTGCCCTTCATCCACCTCAACCTTCTTCTTTTCTTGCAATGACTCTTCCTTCATCACACTTACTTTTTGTAGCTGCAACTTCTTGGTTGAAGACCTAGTTACAAGAATTCTTTCTCATGAGGTCTCTAGCTTTTGAATGTTCTCTATTACTGCCTTTTCTTTACCTTTAGACTTAGTAGTAGTTGAGTTATCTTCATTACTAGTTCTACTTCACCAATCTTAGGTGTCTTATCCAAAACATTATTCTTCAACTCCCTATTGTCATGTTGAGGCTGAACAATGACTAAATGAGCCTCATTCAATTGTTCCTGCAGTTTTACAATCTCCTTATCCTTGTCATATGAATCAACATTCTCTGGTATGGTATCTAGAACTTTAGTTGGCTGTTCAGGTGTTTTTTCCATGGAAAATATCTTCGTAGAAACTCTTGTGAGTGGTTTCTTAGGAACCTCCATCACCTCAGGAGAAAAATGATTTTTTTTACCCTTTTTCTTGTTTGATGGGTCAATAGAAGTTGGTGCCATTTTTACTGAGCTCTCTATTGCTGATTGAAGATCCTTTTCTACATATGAAGGTGTATCATTTTTACTCCATGGGATATTTTGAAACTCAGATGTCAACTTGGATGAATACAAGGATGCTTGCCATTGTTGATTTTTCTTTTTCAACTCTTCCACCACTAACAATTTAATTAAGGAAAAATGAAAGAGATTGGGCTCCACTTGACTTTGTTTAACCTAAAATTTGTCTTCCATCTTACCAATGCTCCTAAAAAAGTATAAATGTAGACTTGAAGGGATTTTACGTGTGAAATGAATCAATAGCATGAAGTGATACTGATAAACTCCCCCAAATCTGCCTTCACAAGTGAAATATCTCTGGATGGCTTCAAGCAGTTTTCTATAGGGTTCAAGCAGATATTCCCTTGGCACAATAGCTTCACATTTCTTTTTTTTTTGTACTTTATCTTCAAGAAGTATTTATAATGAACTATATCAAAAGGCATGCCCTTTAACTGTTGTTTTCCATGTAGAGGGATCTCTGTAGAAGTTGAAATGGTAACCTCTAACACCAGGAAACTAAACTTTCCATCCTTAACATCTACCCTAGTGAAATTTAAAGCACACTTTTTGGTTAGATGAACAGTGTAACGTTGTATATTTTCACAAAATATGATGCAACTAGTCTATTCAAATGCAACCCTAATTGCTGGATTTGAGTTTATCAAGGGAACGTCTTGAGGCTCAAAGCTTACTATGTCTCCCCCTTTGTGCTTCTTCCTGTCTGATGTGGTCATAACTTACAATGAAAAGAGAATTCTAGGGTTTCTCAATCCAATTACGGTGCTTAACGATTTAGTGCAACAATAGTGTAGAAACTATGGAATTACGGTTCTAGATGAGGGATTATGGAAAACTTTGAACGAAAATAACCTATATTAACAAGTCCAAACAAAAAAAACCCAAACCTCAGACCTAAATGCAACAATTTGTTTTTTTATCTACAACAAAATTACCAATACATAGGCACAACGAGAAAGCGCATCACGTTCAATTTTATGAGTATTGCGAGCTTTTATGGGCGTTCTTCTTAATTTTCAAAGATGAAACCAACAACACACACCATGAATTATTCTAAAAACGAGAAATTAGAACTTGGTGATGGTCATGGTAGCGAAAAAAACTTCAGCTTGTAGAAGTGCAACGGGTCCCCTACAGACATGCTGACAAAGTGAAACAACTTCCTTTGGATGTTCAAAACATATGAGGAGGAGGAGAAACTAGTTCAATGGATTTTTGAGAGCCAAATACATGCATCTGTCACCTTCCATGCGTTTCAAGCCTCCTTTGTTTACAATGATTGGTTTCAAATTCAAATATGAAAGCGCAACACAAATAATGAGCGCAACACCAACTTGTAATGATGATGATATGATGATTCTACCTTGCAACTGAATTGACAAGAAACCATTGAACTTGACCCAATGATGGAGACTCAATTATGTTATGATCTTCACTCATGACTTGATTGACACATTCCGCTAAAATTACTAAACTTAGACCTTAGGAAGTCAATTACTATTTCCATCATTATTTGAAACATTTTAAACATAAACCTACTTAGACTCAAACCGATCATATGATCTCATACTTATATAAAAAAAACTAGTAACTTGATCTCTAAGAGATCATAGCAACATTTTACAAATTGACCAAAATAATAGAAAAGACTAAGGTAGACTTTGACTCCTATAACAAAGGACACTAACAAGTTCCTTTCCCAACACTCGACATAAGAAAAATAAAATGTTTGAAACACATTAGCTTATTGTTAATATGTACATTATTAGTAAAATATCAACAAAAAATTTCGTGTTAGCTAACTTTTGATTTTCCCCATTTACAACATTTTTTTAAAACTTTGACAATCTCTTCCACGTAGATTGCAAACAATCTTCTTGAATTTTTCCTAGTTTTTGATCTACATGGCACATTTTAATCAATACACTCATTTAAACCCATAGATAATTCAACATGTATTGCATATATATTACAACTTCAAATAAATTACCTTTTTCTCTTTTCGGGTTGTGCTTCCCTCATGCCTGTTATAGTAACCTTTTTGCCTAATATTGTTGGCATGTTGGTGTTTCCATTGATGTCACCTAATGTATGCAATGCATTCATGATCCTTTATGTTGATGTTCTTGATGTTGAATAAGTGTTGTAGAAGGTTGTCATGATTCCATATTTCTTCTGGTAGGGTGTCATGCTGTATCAATATCTCTCCTAAAGTTGAGCTATAAGGTTGATGGCACTTGATGTAGATCCTTCACTCATGAGTTTGATCTTGAAATCATGAGTTTGATGCTTTGTACTAAGTTATTTACATGGTATCATGGTGTTAATTTGTGTGGGGAAGGTTGTCATGATGTCTCTGACACCCTCCTGAAGCTGAGCTCCAAATTTGGTTAAAGAAGGAGAAAAGGATCAAAAGTTTTGTCATCTTATTTGGGAGCCAATTGTCCACAAAGTGAAGGTAGCATAATCATTGTAGGCATGCCCATATGCTACAAGTAAAAGATTTCAGGCAAGCCCATACTGTCCCAATAGATATTTTTGTAGGTGTTTTTCTTCAGATTATGCTCGCACTTCAGATGTTTTATTAGTTTTTCCAGTGGTTTTTTGTTCGGACCTTTGGATATAAATTCCAGGAAAGTTTAAAATTATAGAAGGTGGTTAAGGTGGAAATATATCTCTCATTCAATGAAGATATTGGCAGATTGAGTCAAGTAGGAGAAATATCAAAATATCAGGCCAATCTAGAGTGTGTGAATAAAGATGATTAAATCTCCATTACTTGGATTGTAATTATTTCTTTAATCATTCTAGAAAATTATATATTGGATATTTCTTTGAGGAGTTTTAGTTGGTTAAGTTTTTGGTTGAGTGAGTGTGAGAGAAGAGAAGTGTGTGTAGACTACAAGGGAAATTATGTAGAAAATTTGTGTTAGGTCCCTATATTACTAGTATAGTCCCTTATTGTTGTTAGTGTAGCCCCATTATTGTTATTATTGTGCCCTTAAATTATTATTGTGAGGTCGGCTAGGATTACATCTAAATTTTTTAGGGTACGAAGCCGAAATCCAGAGAAAACTCGTCAAAAAATTTCAGATCTTGGTTCGCAATATTTTCGGAGATATGATCTGTGGAAGGTAGTGCTTTTTCAGGCTCCCGAATTTCATCTCAAAGAGGTGATCGTGGGAAAATATTCATAACTCTCTCTCTAAGCATAAGATTGGAGTGCTATAAAAATTGGTCACAAGTACACGGACTATAGTTTCATAGCTATCAATTTTAGAGCTGAAGGACGAAACAGTGACACATGGCAAGTCATACAATTTCGCTCTACTGAACCAGTCCATAATTAGGTCATTGTGGGAGATTGGACACAACTTTGTCGTGGAGAATCCAAATCAGGTTAGACCTGTGGAATTCGAAAGAGAATTTAGAGGGCTACGTCGGTACCGAAATTCAAATATTTAAATGCTACAATCACAGAGATAATCCAATTTCAATGACAAGCTCCTCAAAATCAAGAAAATGGTGTGTTTTTTTTTCTTTCGAATTGCATGATAAGTCTTGTTTGAAGAATCAGTTTGAATTGATTCCAAGGGAATGTTGTAGAATAGATATCAGTATTGGGTTCTAAAATATGCCCCGTAAAAATAATTCAACACCCATTAAGCCTTCAGAAGGCTATACTATGACTCATGAAGATGAAGAATTGCAACATGATCTATCAAAATTACAAGAGCAGCAGACTACCCGCCGCAAGAGCAACAAAAAATGAAATGGGAAGTTTGAAGAAAGGGCATGGAAGCTAAGATGGATGGCATGGAAGTGGGCATGGAAGCTAAGATGGATGACATGAAAGACAACATGGAAAACATGAAGAACGATCTAAAAGCATACATGGAAGGCTTGATGACAAGCTTAAAACCAGAAATGATTCCTAATGGCGGAAATATAGGAGAAGAACCTCATGATGAGAACAAAACAAATGTTAATCGTGATTTCATAAACTCGAATGTTGGTGGGAAGAACCACCATATTCCAAAAATGGATATGAGGAAGTTTGATGGAAAGGATCCTGTAACATGGATACTACAGATGGAGCAATATTTTGATCTCCATAACGTGCAAAACACACAAAAGGTACGCATCGCAACTTTACATTTAGAACAAAATACATTTGTATGGTATCGATGGCTTTGTTCCCGTAAAAAAATTGTCACTTGGTCAATTTTTACGGAGGAAATGATAGTACATTATGAGGATACAAAGAGCAACACCTTCTTTACCCAATTGATAAATCTCAAACAAAAGGGTTTAGTGGGGCAACACATTGAGGACTTCCAAAAATTGAATATAAGGGTAACTGATATTCCAGAGGAAAACAGGATTGATCTCTTCATAGGCACTTTAAAGGATAACATCCAACATGAAGTTCGCGTTTTGGAACTTGATTCATTGGAGAAGGCATTCAGGTTGGCAAGAAAAGTTGAATGTAAAATTATGGCGACAAGGAAGCCTACCACTCAATTCTATAAAGAAGGAAGTGTTGCTACGTCTAGATTTCCACAACCTACAAGGTCGACACCACAACAATTGGAAGAAAAAAGAGAAAAAGGGCTTTGCTACAGTTGTGATAGCAAATACACTAAAGGTCATAAGTGTGCTGAGAAGAAATTATTTTACATAGATTGTGAAGAGGAAGAAGAAAATGAACAAGAAGAGGATATACACCAAGAACCAGCCCTAGAAGAGGAATAAATGAGTCCGACCATATCGTGTAATGCATTGGTAGGAATTACCACTCCTCAAACTCTAAAGATAGAAGGACATATCAAGAAGAAAAAGGTAATAGTGTTGATTGATTCAGGTAGCACCCATAATTTTATTCATTGTAAGGTAGCCAAGGAATTAAATTGTTTCCTATACCCAGCACCAGAATGTCAAGTGATGGTTGCAAATGGAGGAACTATAAATTGCTCGGGAAAATGCCATAATATCAAGCTAACCATGGGGGAATATGTATTGACTAGTCCAATGATTTCCATTCCTATGGGAGGTGCTGATGTTGTACTAGGAGTACAATGGTTACAATCTTTGGGGATAGTAGCTTTTAATTTTCAAGAACTTTTCTTGAATTTTTTTCAGAAGGAAAGGAAGTCTAATTACGGGGTATTGCGGGGAATCCAGGAAAGATAATAAGCTCTAATGTCATGACAAATCTTCTAAAGAAAGAACAACGAGGCGTAATTGCACAATTATGCTCACTAGAAGTTCCAACATCAAAATCATCTATTTCTGCAGATCTCCAACAAGTCTTGGACAATCATTCCAAGGTGTTTGAAACTCCCAAAGGACTCTCACCTATTCGTGATCATGATCATGCTATTCATTTGATTCCAGGAAGTGTTCCTCCAAACATCAGGCCTTATAGATATCCTTATTTCCAAAAGAGCGAAATTGAACGTATGATTGCAGAAATGTTAGAGGCGGGTATAATTCAACCTAGTCAAAGTTCTTTCTCTGCTCCTGTAGTATTGATACACAAGAAGGATGGATCATGGCGAATGTGTCTAGATTATAGGGAGCTCAATAAGCTCACCATTAAAGATAAATTTCCCATTCCTGTGATTGATGAATTATTGGATGAATTACATGGAGCAATTTATTTTACCAAGTTGGATCTTCATTCAGGATATCATCAAATTAGAATGAAGAGTGAAGATATTCCAAAAACAGCATTTCGAACTCATGAGGGTCATTATGAATTTTTGGTCATGCCTTTTGGCCTTACCAATGCACCTTCTACATTCCAAGGGTTGATGAATTCCATTTTCAAACCCTTCCTTAGAAAATTTGTGCTAGTATTTTTTGATGATATACTAATCTACAGCAGGTCTTGGAAGGATCATGTTGAACATGTTGACAGGGTGCTCAAACTATTGCGGGAGAAACAATTATATGCAAAAAAGTCCAAATGTTTCTTTGGAGTACAAGAGGTGGAATATCTGGGTCATATTGTATCTCACGAGGGTGTTAAAGTGGACCCTAACAAAATTAAAGCCATTAGGGAATGGAAAGTTCCCACAACCATAAAGCAGTTGCGAGGATTTCTCGGGTTAACAGGGTATTATCGCAAGTTTGTTAAGAATTATGGGAGAATAGCGGCACCTCTAACAACATTATTGAAGAAAGATGCATTTTCATGGACTCCTGAAGCAACTAAGGCCTTTGAACATCTTAAAGAGGCAATGTGCCTAGCACCGGTCTTAGCTACGCCAGACTTCACAAAAACCTTTATTGTGGAATGTGATGCCTCAGGAAATGGAATTGGTGCAGTTTTAATGCGGGAAGGAAGACCCATTGCTTTTGAAAGTCGTCCAATCAAAGGAAAGTATTTACAGAAACCTATTTATGAGAAGGAAATGTTAGCAATACTGCATGCACTAAAGAAATGGCGAACTTACCTAATGGGAAGACACTTCAAGGTAAAAGCTAATCATGATAGTCTTAAACACTTTTTGGAACAAAGACTATCTTCAGAAGAGCAACAAAAATGGGTCACAAAGATGTTGGGTTATGACTTTGAAATAATCTACAAAAAAGGAAAGCTTAATGTTGTTGCAGATGCACTCTCAAGAAAGAATGAATAGGTGGAAGCATTTCTTTGTGCCATTTCTATTATCCAACCAGATTGGATAAACGAAGCAAGAGATGAATGGAAGAAGGACAAATATGTATGGACACTCATTCAAAAGTTGCAGCAAGATCCTAGTACATATGATACATTTAGTTGGAAAAATTATTCCTTATGGTACAAAGATTGCTTATATCTTTGTAGGAATTCCCAACTAAAACAAAAGATTCTTTTGGAACTGCACATTTCTCCTTTAGGAGGACACAAGATTTTTAAAAACTTACCACAAGGTGAAGAAATAATTTTTTTGGGATGGCCTTAAATTTGATATTTAAAAGTTTGTGGCGGAATGTTTGGTTTTCCAGCAGAATAAAGTTGAGACAATTAAGACCCCGGGACATCTACAACCTTTATCCATTCCAAGTCAACGTTGGGAGGAGATTTCAATGGATTTTATCACAGGTTTACCTAAGTCCGAAGGAAAGAGTGTCATCATGGTGGAAGTTGATAGACTTACCACGTATGCACACTTTTGTGCATTATCTCATCCATTTAAAGCAAGTACAGTTTCTACTACATTTATGGACAGATTTCAAAAGCTACATGGAAGCCCAAGGGTTATTGTGAGTGACAGAGATCCCATTTTTACTAGAAATTTTTGGACGGAGTTATTTTCTTGTTTAGGTACTCAATTAGCTCATAGCTCATCTTATCATCCTCAATCTGATGGTCAAACTGAGATAGTAAATAAATGTTTGGAAGGATATCTTCGCTGTTTTGTATCTGATAAACAAACACAATGGTTCAAGTGGTTACCTCTCGTTGAATGGTGGTATAACACTTCCTTCCATACTGCAGCAAAAATGACCCCATTTTTGGCACTTTATGGATATCATCCACCATCCATCACATCATATTTAAGGGAAAATTTGAAGGTTAAAGCAGTGGAAGATCACATCGAGCATCAACAAGAAGTTCTCAAACTCTTAAAGGATAACCTGAATTTGGCACAAAACCGAATGAAACAACAGGCAGATCAACATCGCAGCGAGAGAAGTTTTGATGTAGGAGTTTGGTTATTTTTACAGCTACAACCATACAAACAAATGTCCCTCAAGCAAGCTAAGAAGGATAATACATTATCTCCAAAGTACTATGGTCCTTACAAGGTGTTGCAAAAGATTGGTACTATGGCATACAAATTGGAGCTCCCTGCTTCTTCGCGAGTGCATCCAGTTTTCCATGTTTCATGCGTAAAGAAGGTTATAGGTGAAAATCTTCCAGTTTAAACAATATTGCCAAAACTTGATGAGGAAGGAAAAATCATATTGGAACTTGAAGCGGTCACGGAAACAAGAACTCGACAGCTACGAAATCGATCAATTTCAGAGTATCTCATCAAGTGGAAGAACTTACCCACTGATGATTCTACATGGGAGGATGAGAATTTTATACAGAAGCACCCAAAGCTACTCAAGCGTTAAGGACAACACTTTTTTGAAGGAGAGGGGCATGTTAGGTCCCTATATTACTTGTATAGTCCCTTATTTTTGTTAGTGTAACCCCCTTATTGTTGTTATTGTACCCTTGTAATCCCCATATTGTTATTATTGTGCCCTTAAATTATTATTGTTAGGTCGGCTAGGATTACATTGTGGCCCCACTAGGATTACATTATGGCCCCATGGACTCCTATATATAGAAAATAGGTTTTGTAAATTGTATCATCCAAGAATTGTTCATTTATGTAATGTATTGGAGGTTGCCCCCTTGAAGTGGCTTATTTCTAAGGCGTTGATATCTCTTTTCTTCTATTTTTGGAGCTGGTTACACAACAATCTGAAGCAGTTTTCAGAAGTTGTAGTAGGTAGCATAAGCTTGTTTCAAATAACATTTTATACAGAGAGCAAGGATATGGAGTAAGGATTGATTAAAGATCATTTTTTATATGGTTGCTTCTAGTGCATTCATCATATTATTGTTTTGTATGTAGTGGTTTTTTTTTTTTTGGCAGAGAACTAATGTGTTGTTGTTGATCTATGAAGTTCTCCTCGAAGTTCAGTTTGAAAATGAATGAAATCTTGGCTCCAAGAGTTTATGGAGGTGGTGGCCTCTGTTTGGTAGTGGTTGAACAAGATAGGAGTGGTGGCTCCTTGCTGGTAGTGGCCGACAAAATAGTACATTGGGAGTAACATATCCATCCAATGGTGGTTGGGTGAGGCTTATTTCGAGTGGTGGATTCTAGCAGGTGGTGCCCTGCACAGTCGTGTGAGTAAAGACTTCCTAGATGGCGGTGGTCAAAAATAATGTTCATAGGGTAGTGGTTCCTAGCTAGTGGTGACCAGTTGAAAGATGTAAAAGATTTTATTTATATAATAATAGGAGAACAAGAAGCAACACAATCAATACTGGTGGTTTTTCTACCCTTGAGGGTTTCCACCAAAAATATTTGTGTCTCATGTGTTAATTATCTTCTATGGTTTTGTATTATGTTTTGGTGCTATGATCTCTCCATCTGTGTTTTGTATTGTAAATTCTTAAATGATTAAATAATTGGTGAAAATTTTATAAGATCCATCACTACTGCTTCACCACCCCCCCCCCCACCCCCCCCCCCCTCCCCCTCTTAGTAGTGATCTACATTTCTAACAAATATTTTATCAACCATTTTTATTAGTAAACAACTTAATAATGAAATTAAATATGGAAGTTATGAAATAAAATAAGTAACAATTTTTAGCCTAAAATTATAACAATCTCTTGCTACATATTTGTGTTTAAATATGTGCTGCATATACGCATATGCATTTGTGCAGATGTTAAATTAATATGCACCAATTCATTTACGTCTATAAGGAGCATTGGGTATCTAGATGCACAAATATACAAAACCTATGCATTGAGATTCCTACAAGTTTATGTGCCAACAAGGATGCTTGATCTGTAAAATTCCATGGATATTCCACTGGATACTTTGTCATAATAGATTTGATAAAATAATTTGAAATATATTCTATGGAGGTTAAATTCCTTTAGATTCTATATTCGTTAATTACTAATTTTCTTCTTATGCATGAAATGTATTAAACACGGGAAAAAAAGAACAACAAATACAATCACACACCATCCATAATGAAGACAAATATTTTCTTTAGGAAATTGTTATGAGAGAAAACCCTAATAGAATGTGAAGCTTCTTTGTTATCGTTTCTATGATATGGAGATAATGAAAATATAAAGGAGAAGGCACTCTTTGAGGAGTTACCTAAGGCTTTTCACCTATTAGGTTGTGATAGAACACTAACCCCCTCTATTATTCTCCCTAAATTCCACTCCTAGTTGCTCTACTAGACTATAGAGAAAAATACAATAGTACAGAATGGAATCCCTACTCCTCCTTGTGGCTTGATATATAACATAACTTGATAGCCAACTAGGGATAAGGTTTGAATCCAACTCTCAAATAGAGTTACAAATTTGACCTGTATTGATTGTTCTTCATAGTCCACACATGACTAGCCGCTTTGCATGAGTAATGAGGCTTGATGTGGATCCTTTCGAACCATGGTGGTCAATCCAAAAGATTAACTTCTAGGAGGCATAAATTTTTGATATGAAATCTGATTGACATATTTCTTGCATTGTTAGAAAGGTATTTGAGTCTATAATAATGCGAAGGTGTATAACACATGCAAGTGTTTTGTGACTGCCAAAAACTTTGTGTAATGCCTCAAAATGGCCACAAAATTTTTCAAACCCCAATTCTCCAAAATAGGACCCACCGGTAAAAATGAGCCTGCAAGTTGATTCCTCCAATTTTCCCCTATGAAAGCATTTAGATATATGAAAAACAATATAACGATATCATACAGATGGTTGTTCTATGGGACTAAACACATTGGTGTATCTACACTATGTAATGTGCACTACACAACCTATACATATTTATATTAAAAAATAAAACTGTTAGGGACAAGCCTCAAAATCTAAGGCAACGAGGGGATGAAATCCATTAAGATATATTTACAACAAAAACATGATTGAGCCTAATAATAACCTTAATAAAAAAATACCTTAATCTATAAGAAGGAAAATATCATTGTGAAAGGGTAAATAAACTAAACACTTGCTGCTTTTGTTTGCAATACCTAAAAGATAGAGGGAAGAAACAATAAAGTTGGGCTTTGCAAAATTGAAATTAAGCCTTAACCCTTTCAATTTTGTTGAAATTCACTATAGATATGAAAACAAAAAAAATCAAAATTTCAGGTAATTTGTGAATTAATCAAGAAAAACATTATTGAGATAAAGATAATAAATTTACATACTTGAAATTTCTTCTCTACAAATTTATATGCAACCTATGGAAACCCCTTATGAATTTTACTCTTCAAGAAATTTATCTAGTCTAGTTTATTACTTGGTAAATGATTCTTGCACAAGGCTCCCATTTAAGTTTTGACACAACAAGGGACTTGGGTTTTGTTTATCTCACTTTTTCAAAATAAAAATCCCTCTATTTTTTTGGTTTCGTCAACACATCGATGAAAAATAAATTGTCCTTCTCTAATAATTCTTTTGCAATCATTTGTCTAAGTTATTAAGTGAATTGGTGCACTTGGAGACAATAAGAAAACCATAATAATCAATTTTAGAAAAAAAATAAACTTAAACCCTTGCCAGTTATACTTTGTATAGGTTTTCCTTTACATAGGTTTTCAAAAGACTTTTTGTTAGTGTGCAATAGAATTAAGTACATTGGTGCTCCTATATTTTAATAATAAACTATCTTTGATGCTTATTTTTATGCATAAAGTTTGGTGTTCCTGTATGAATCAATGCACAACAAAGCTATGATTTATACACCACATCGACATACCCTAAATGCAAGGCATGTAGTTGCCTATTTGCAATGCACTGTGTATCATGGTAACACCATAAATAGCGCATTGGGTGTGTATAGTATCACCATAAATAGTGTAGTAAGTGATCTAGGTGGCGGGCGAGACACCCTCAGGAGACCAAGAGGGCTGATGATAGGTCAAAATTCAAAGTGGTCGGATGGCTCTCGAACCAAGTTCAAATTGACTTACTCATCACCCTGATTCCAATGGTGTGAATGGATCTCCAATCCAAGCCCGCATGGAGAAGTTAGAGCGAGTCAAATTTCTGGTAAAATTTCGGTAATGGGCCAGGTTTAAGTGTTCCAAAAATTCATCGTCAACCGGCAGGGAACCCAGCTCCCAAAAATGAGCGAAATTGTGGCCTCGTTAATTTTCCCAATGGTCCTTATTTTCGTTAAGTTTAAAAACAACCAATTTATTATAAAACAACAAAAAAAGTATAAAACTAGGGGTGGCGGGCCACCACCCCACCGCATGGAGCCATTACATAACAAATATCAAATTATATATATGGGTTGGCGGGCCATGACCCTCACCGAACCCCATCAAGCCGATTGTTATAAACCATCATGTATATATATCACCCCCGAAACCTCCACATAACGGTGTTGCCACTGCACCATTTAAACAGTGGCCAATCCATAAATGGTCGTAGCCCGTATCGTATGGGGGACAAGAATCATGGTGTCGAAGGGGGTCGAACTCACCCGACCCACACGGTCGGCCCCCAAGCGGGCGGCACCATATACAACAACATTCAAAACCAACGTTACAACCATATTACAAACCGCACCACGAAAATACGTTGCAACGACTCCGTAAAATTTATGTAGTGGTTAAAATTATACAATGAATGCTATTTTGGAGTGGGCGGGGTTTGAACTCGACCCACCTCCACACTAATTCCCAACGAAGCTAAGAGCCCACGAATTTCACTTTGTAAAATCCGTCCACATTTTATATTTAAAATCTCGTCCTTTGCCATTCAACTCCAATGGAGGAGGAGCACAAAGTTCGAGGTAGACTTATTTTTTATTGCAGGTGGAACCTTGAGCCATGGAGGTAGCAGAACCATGCCCCAGGGAATATTGAGGGCATCAAAATATTCCTTGAAGGCTCGAAGTTGCAGGAGTCCATTTTCGACAAAATTTATGTCATTTTTACACCTCTCTACAACAAGAACTCAATGACGTTGTATGTTTCAGCAACATAGCTTCCTATATTTCAACCATATTCCAGATTGGAGTGACGATGTCTGATTCTCAAGTGTGGGCAGTCGATTCTATGCACCTAGATGCCACGAGGTTGACAGTACAGCCAGATCCAGCAGCTGAGAATCTGCTTCTTCAGCCAGCTTCAAGGGTTGAGGTATATGCAGTTTGATCATGTGCCTCTTTTTGCTGTGAGATGTATTATTATTTCTAGATCCTTTCTTGATGCATGTGCGAGATCTTGTTTTTTTTGCTTCATGCGAGATTTTGTCGTGCTGATAGGAGGTCCATTGTGAGTGAGATTTCCTGTAGCAGAATGTCTCATGGAGAGTGTTGTAGTATTGCGAAACTTCCCATTATCCAAGTAAAATAGATTAGAAAGGATAATAGGGATCCTTTAAAATTTTTAGGATTAAAATATATTTTTAGAAATAAAACCTAAAGATAGGATTTTATTAGATTAAGTTTTAAATTTTCTTTAAAAAATAAGAAAATCACCTAAATAACGCCTAAAATAACCCAAAAATAAAAAATCATTAAAGCGGGAAGAAAACAACAATGAACTTGCGAATAGCGAATCATCGAAGTAACGAATTTCCGAATTATGAATAACAAATTGACGATATGCGAATTTCCAAAATGCGAAGTAGCGAAGCCTGTCACATAACATATGCCGATATTGCATTCCGTCATCTGGCATACCCCGATATCGCATCTCATCTAAAATCATCGCGCTATTGCAATTTTTTATTTCACAGATTGCTTTAAAGTGCTAAAACTCGCCAACTACCAAAATCACTGATCAACATATCCCAATGTAATGATATCTGTCAAAATCACACGAATCTATGCTTATCAATTTAATGTTAATTTAGGTGTTTTTTAATCCCGAGGATTGCAATCAATTTGTAATTATTTCTAATTTAAATACCAAGGATATCCCATTATGCATGAGTTAAGTTTATAGGACTGTTAATAGCGTTCGAAGTGATTTCAGCTTATCCTCTATGGTTTTATTTTCAACATTTCATAAAATTTTACTTTAGAAATTATAATATGAAATGGGTCCCTTTTTTTAAGATTAAATTGGTATTAACTCATCATTCCTCTAAAAATCCAAAAACAAACAAAAAAAATCATTATAAAACCTTTTGAGTTCATAAAACATCGGCAATCGGAAATAAAACAATCACCAATGAAGGCCCCTCTCCTTGCTCCGATGCGATATCACTATCGGCAATCGGGATTGCGATATGAATGCAATAGAACTTTGCCTTAAAATCTCCCGATGCGAGTTAAGCGATATCGCTATCGGCGATCGGGGATTGTTCGAAAACTCAAAAAACTGCTTAAGTTCTCCTCCGATCGCCGATAGCGATAAAGATAAGCGTGACTTTCAAAAAGGATTGTTATGGCGGCTCAGCATATTATGTTAATTATTATTAAAAAGCCTTTTCACTATACAATGGTAATTGACTTAAGCCCAACCGCCAAATAAAAATCAAATCCACGTTTAATGAGGCTATTCGGGAAAATAAAGGACATGATGAGAATTTAATAGATTGGCAGGTTCAAACGGCCAATTAATGGAGCAGTTACGCCTAAAATCCCTTCAGAGATTACATACGCGAGAGTCTTATGATTATTTTCCATTATTTATTGATTGACATAAGTCTTCTGTACCAGTTTTCGCCGTCTATTCTCCGCATTACGTTCATTTTATCTTTTGTGTAGAGCTTCTCCACAGAAATAAGTTCAGACCAAATGGGGAAGAAATCTAAGAAACCAAGCACAGCTGCAACTTCTATAGTAACAGAACAACATGCCGCCGATCCAGGACCAAGCAAAAAAGGATTGATCTCAGATACTACATGTCTTGGTCTTGGAAATACTACTTGGCAGAGCATTTACAACCTGGTTGAAGCCGAGGAACCTCGGCAAACAACGGTAGAAGCTTCAGCGGATGCAAGCCAGAAATCTGACGCTACTCTGAAAGATTTGGTTGATTCCTACCTACACAGAATAGCGGCTCGGGAGCAAATTCTTCCATATACAGATGCGGTAAGATGGGCCATTGAAGAAATTCCAATTACGAACAGAGTATTCTGCACTATTGATGGGAGAGTTTTTGGTTCGTTTCAACCTGATGATTTGAGGAAAATGTACCATCTTCCCGAACCAGAGAAGAAGTATAATAAAGCATTTCTGGAGAAGTTTAGAGATGAAAATGAAGTTGATTCAGAACCTATACGAGAATGGAGACAAAACCCGGCAAAACACAAACATGAGTCTTCAGGTAAGTACTCCGTCAGTTCATTATGTTCTCCTTATTGTTATGCATGAGCTATGATGTGTCGAATGTGGGGATTGCATGATTCTTCAAAATTTTCCATAGAGATGGTACCTTTAATGGAAGCAGCATGTAATAGTGAAATTATGGACTGGGGAAATATATTATCGGATAAGTTAGCAAATGCTATTCTTGACTTCAGAGGCAAATCCCGTGCTACTGATAGAATTATCCCTCCATTTTACTATAGTGCCTACATTTTAGATACCCTCTGCTTTAATTCCGAGTTTCCTGTGTTAGGTTGGAGATGGACTCCACAAGACCCCATGCCCATTCATATATACCATCAGAAATTATGGAAAGCCCATTATAAACACCACCTATATCAACTCTGTAATGGACTTATGCTACCTATTTACTATGCGATTTTTGCTAGACCTACTCCTAAGATCTCCTCTCAAAAAGAGATTGACTTGACAGCCCTAGGATCCTGGTTCGGAGAGCAAAAATTTACTTATGTAAGAATTTTTGGCAGCCATGCTAAGCTCCATGTCCTTCCCTTGTATATACCAGACAAACTTTTAGCTCGAGAGATAGCATATCAGCTTACATCCGCATCAGCTACCAAGACTCTCAGAAATTCAAAGAAGCAAGTCTGGCCTCCTTTCCCTATAAGGTGCGGCGTTTATACTCTGCGTGATTATAAACATGCAGAAAAAGAAGCAGAAAAGATTAATATGTTAAAACTCGTCTCTCTGCCTAATAGACGTTTTGATCCAAAGAAGATCGTCTACAATGTTCTAGATCAGGCCAAACTCACTAAATTTGAACATAAAGAAGATGAGTTTGATGACCTTTTCTCCTCGACAGAGTCAATATTTCAGGTTCAAGAGATAGCTAAGATTAGATACCATGATGACGGGTTAGTTGAATTTAACAAACTTAGAGAGCAGAGGTTGCAAACTCTGCCTCTAGATTTGTTAGCCACTGCCCCGATGATACAATCAAGCGAGCCTGAGCAACAGCTTACCAGCAAACCTCCTGCTACATCCAAAATCTCTGAAGAAGTCCAAAGAAGAGAGCGGGAGGAACTCCAGAGGAAAGAACAGGAAGAGGCAAAGAGGAAAGAACAGGAAGAGGCAAAGAGAAAAGAACAAGAGGAAGCACAGAGAAAAGAACAGGAGAGAGTACGTGATCAGGAACAGGAAAGGCATCAGGAGCAGAGCAGCAAGGAGGTGAATGTCGACACTCAGATTGATCCAAGATTGCTCCAGGAATGGCAGCAATTTGATTCAATTATAAGTAATCTTGAGAGCTCAAGGGATGCCGATACATCCAAAGCGGCCAATACGAATAATACAGCATCAAAAAAGGTTCCAAGCAAAGAAACCAGCGGTCTACCCCCGACTACAGAATTAGAAATAATTCCCAAGGATCCTTTGGATCAAATTATTTTGCAGGTGGAAGATATTCTTCCATTAGATGTTTTCTATAGCCCAAAACATAAGGCTGTAATAAAGCGACAACGGAAAAGGAGAAGGATTGATCAACCTTCCCTGTTCCCTGAACAAACAGTAACAGCCAATGTAGTGTGGAAGGAAGAATTCAACCCCTCCGATGACCTGACAAAGTTGTCCCAATATGCTGGTGCCTATTCGGCAGCCACCATGGATAAGGCATCGGAGGTGAGCAATTTGTTAAAAGAAAAGGATCAAGCGATTGCTTTACTACAAACACAGCTGTTGGAGGCACAGCAGAAAGCAGATTCAGAAGCGATTCAGAAACAGAAAGAATCATCGGAGGCATTAGCAAAATTGAAAGCAATGAATGAATAGATGGTAAAAACCAAAGATGAGCAAATTGCTCAATTAACAGCTCAAGTAGAGAAGTTCAAGAGTCTTCCCCAACCTGCCAATTTCAGAGAAGAAGCAATTCAAATTAATAAAGCACTCATAGCACAAATAAGATTGTTGTGTCATGAAATTTCCCAAGTTGAACCTCTGTGTGACATAAAAACATCTATAACAAACAAATCAGTTGATGCCAGGCAGGACTTAGAGCAATCCGATGAGACTTTAACAGATTTTCTTACTTGGCAGAACACTAATGAGGGACAGGCAGCAAACTTGCCTAAAATCTTAGAATCCCATAAAGAAATTATATTCATGGAATGGCAGTCCCAATTGATGAAAGCAGAGAGAGAGGTTTCTAGATGCAGATTATCTACGAACAATTTGATTGACTTGATTAATAATACTCTCTATTTGTCTAACATGATCTCTCAATGTACACCAGGTAAATTATTATCACCCAAGACATTGGAACAATCATGTTAAGTCATCAGCTAGAAAAGAATGGGAAATTGATTACGGTGGACTACAAGTTTAACTTGGAGACTATTGGCTGAAGTCTTTGGTGAAACTGTTGGCGCCCGTAAAGCCGCCCTCAAGTGCTGAACGGATGCAATCCAATCGGGTGTATCATTCGAAATATATATGATGCCACCTATGCTGCTCTTCAAATTCCACTGCCCCGCCCGCCCTGGCAAGTGGAACCAATGATAGCGACATGCCATCTCAACATTAAAAGCAAAGAGTCGTAAACCCTCTGCAGTGTCAGCCATTGTCAGACATTAAGAGGATATATCTAAGATCGGGTTATGTCACCAACTTCGTAGCATTTTAATTTTGTAGTTTGTTAGTTTAATTTAGTATTTATAGACCCTTTCATGTATTTAGAAAGGGTCGTAAGTATTTGTATATGACTGAAACCTGAAGTTGCACTACTGTACTTCAGGCATATTTTTTATGAAAACTGGACCAATTTTTCCATATTTTGATAACGAAGCTTATGATGGCATTGTACTGCCTATTTAAAAGTATTTAATGTAGAAGAAACTTAAATTGCGATTGACAATAAAAGATTTATAAGAAAATCATATGGTACTATTATCTATGTCTGAATTCATTCTTTTTATGTAAATTGTTATTTGATTACTCTTGCTATTATTGAATATATGAGTGTGTTTTGACAGCAGTCTTTATACTTTCAACTACTGGATGTTTACAGTTTGCTATTCTTTTAATCATTCATGTGTTAGTAATATAAAAAAAGGATAAGTGTAATAATGTTTTATCAATTACTTCGTTCAACTAATTGAACGAAGTAATTATTATTTAAATGAATATCTTTGTTTATTGAATAGTGTCATCTATATGCCTATTGACAAACACAGATCATCAAACGTTGCACTTAAGAATAGAAGCTTCCCGGGATAAAATAGTCATTTACATTTTCGCTTATAGATTAAGTACTCCATTCATTATCACTTCTTAAGAAAACCAATCATTCATTCATCCTTTTTTATTTTTTATCGGGAAACTGGTCCCATTATATCCAGTCGGAGCCACCATCCCAAACGGAAAAGGAGCTGTTTAAGGTCCGGACCGGGTGGTTATCCCCCAATGTTGATGTAACGATTTTCGGGGCATCAACATTTTTGGCGCTAGAAGGAGGGCCTTGTCAACTATGAATGGCGAGTAAATCAAAACCTATAGACCATTCTCAGAGTAAATCACCCTCCACCTCACCTCAGACCTCCCGTTTGCATTCTGAATCACCAGTGTCCAAACGAGAAGAAGAGGGATCAACTATCACTGCTCAATCACACCATACTTCAGAACATTTAAGTCCGGAGTCCCCTGAAGTTCAGTCTATAATTCAGAAACTTCAAGGCTTCTCCATATCACCTCAGAGATCTGAAGTATCTCAAGGCAGTCAGACTTCGCAATTTCACCTACCTCATCATCTCACCAGACTTCAAAGCGAAAAACTTGGCATTGAACCAACTGAGTTACCTTTACCCCAAAAGAAAAAGGCAAAAAAGAACACTGAAGGTTCTGATAGTGAGACCTTTTCTCCATCATCTTCCATCTCATCATCTCCAGTGCGAAGTCAAACACCCACTTCCCCATTACATATTACTGTTCACCAGGGGTCACCACCTTCAACATCACAACCTTTACAGTCTTTATTATTACCTCCTCCCCAATCACCTGGAACATCACAGTCAAACGTTGGTACTTCCAAGATGGCTCAAAACCCATGGAATAGTCCTGGTGCAGTCACTATGCTTGCACCATTACATCCATTACCAGATTATCTTGAGAAATGGTTACCAAAGTTTAATCCAGACGCCGGAACATTAGCTGAGGAACACATAAATAATTTCATGTTGTCAGTTAATCTAAAAGGAGTAACACAAGAAGATGTTGTAGTGAGACTTTTCCCCTACACGTTACAAGGATCAGCTGGGTCTTGGTATTTTTCCTTACCCTCTGGATCCATTACCAGTTGGAATATCTTTTAGGAACAGTTTCTTACCAAATATGGCGACGATAGATCATTGGCCACCTTCATTAATGATCTTTCAAATCTAAGAATTGAGTCAAGAGAACCAATTAAGGAGTTTAACTCCCGATTCAATAAGCTCTTGAATAAAATTCCCACCGATTCCAAGCCAAGTGAACAAGTTAGAAGCGAATGGTATATCACAGCCTTACCTTCAAATATAGCCATTTTTGCTGATAGGGCTGCGAAACCAACCCTGCCCAAAAACATGAAAGAGGCCATCGCTGTGGAAAAACATATAACCGCTTTGGAAAAGAAAGCTGCTCTCGAAGATAGGAAATCCAAGAAAGTGTCTTTCAAGGACGATTCAAAGAAGAAAAACACCAAAGATCCATACGATATGGAGGGTCTTCAAAAGGTCCTCAAAACAATGTCAAATGAAATGGTTGAAATCAAAAAGCAAGTAGTAGAAACTTCAACAAAGAAACCATTTAGGAATTTTAAGAAGAATGAGTCAAAACCACCAAATGTTATATCCAATGCAGATTCAGACCCTGAGGAAGAAGAAGATGAAACAATTACATCATCCGATGAAATTGAAGAAGAGGAAGTCGTTGAATGCCATGGAATGTGGGACTTCATATTGCCAAACTCCGACACCGAGACTGAACAAGAAGATTTTCCTGTGACTACTAGGAGTAAAAGTACCCCTGAACCTATCCAAGCAAGTTCCAAGAAAAGGAGGCAGGTACTAATACTGCAAAGGAAAAGGCACCTACAAGGAAGCCGGCTGCAACAGTCCCTCAAAACCAACCATCGTCTTCAAATATACCTTCAACATCAAAGACGTTGGTAGTATCGGATTCAATGGATTACAATATTATTGATGACATGAAGAAGACTAAGGCAAACATCACCATGTTTGAACTCAGTAAATTAAAACATCAACAGAAATTGCTTCTTAAGGAACTAAATGCAGTTCCTTCCTCGCCTCTTCCTAGTGCTAAAGCTGCAAATGATTCAGGACAACCACCTTCTGGTAGAATTGAGGCTACTGATACAATTCTAATCGGAGACAGATCAAATTCCCATACCCCACCTTTCCTCTTAACCTTTGAAATTTACAATCGAAATCTACACAATTGTTTAATTGACTCAGGGGCATCATCTAATATAATGCCAGCTTCAGTTTGTTCTAAACTGAACATAGAACCCCAAAAGTCTTCAATTCACATTGTTCAGTTAGTATGAATTTTCGTCGAAGCGTACGAAAAGAACCACTTTAGCTACGATAACTAATAGCCCTAACAACAATAATGGTCGCAAAACACCTTTCGCATCTGCAATTAGTAGTTAAAGTGTCGCAACAAAACAGATCTATAAATGGAAAGATATTAAGCAGTAAAGTAAAGAGTTTGCTCCATGCATCCAACAGACAAGACAAGAACACTATTTTTTGAATGAATTTTTATATTACAGGGCACCTGGGAGGAAACAAGAAGGTGTATCCAGATCTCCTCAATGGGATGGGTTCTTTGTAGTCCTCAGCACTTCAGATCTAAGCTTTCTCTCTCTTGTAGATGTAGAAAACCCAATGAAGAAGGTAGAGCTCAATGGGAGCAACAATGGCAGAAAATGAGACCGAGTGTATAGATCCAGAGTGATCTAGTATGCAACAAAAGGTGAAGAATGAAGGGGAAAACCTTCCTATTTATAACAAAATATTGGGTCATTCTAGATCTTGGTGCATGATTAAAATAATGTTAACCAAATCTAGATCCACCTCTATGGAATATTTTATTATTATTTGTTGGAGGGAAAGGGACTTTGACTTGGGTCAAAATCCTTTGATTAGTGAAGAATAAATAAATAAATGATTTATTTATCTTTTTAAGGAAGTGGTTGGGATATAATCAAATAAATAATGATTTATTTGATTAATGGTGGTTGATTTGGTCATATTTAACAAGGAATATTATTTAAATAGTTATTCCTAGAAAATAATAAGATAACTATGGGTTTATCTCATTAATTTCTTTGTTTTTGGGTTAAACATGACTGGGAATAATAATTAAATTATGGTTTAATTAATTATTCCTTTTTGGGGTCTCCTAATTAACATAGTGAAAGCAGTTTTACTTGGGATAAAACTGGTCTTATATGGTGTACTTGGGTCCATCTAATGATGAAAGGTTAGATGACCAAAAAATGGTGTAACAGATTGCCCCCCAGCATGCGAGTGTCAGGAGCAAATCGTATGACCGAAGTACGTTGTAAGAATACAATCACCAGACAACAAAAGGGGATGTCAGAGAGAGAAGTGTGAGGTAGATAGTGTGCTGAAGGACTAGACCCTAAGGAGACGAGACTCGCAGGTGCAACAAGTCTCTGTTATGAGAGGGTACCTGTGCTGAAGGCGGCGGGGGAGGCATACCTATGCCCGCCGTGACAAAGTACAAAAGAATAGTGTGTCCAGTGAACAAGGGACCGAACCATAGAGTACAGCTGGCATAATCAAGAGCCAGATAAAAATACAATGAATAGTCTCACATACATGCCGTGCCTCGGATAACAGCCAGGACTAGTACAATATCATCTGAGTACATGAGATAAATACAACCCAAATGCCCCCTGTAAATGGGGAAGGGCTCACAAAATCTGACTGGTACATGCAAATCATAGAGGTGCTGCAAGTGGCCAAGGCCAACATCATCAAAATCTGGAGCGGCATCAAAGGCTGCAATGAAGAGGTCATCCGGGCATGTGGGGGGCTACCTGCAGGGCCACCCCCTCATGAGGGCTGAGACATCTCACACACGCCCGTGAATCATCAAGAGCTGCTGCTGGGTCACTGGACTGTCCAGTATACGAATCTCGATCATGCTGAAAGGAGCTGGAGAAGCAATCAAGTCAAAGGGAGGTGAGAGATCCCCCTGCCTGATCCGAGGCACCGAACAAAGGTGGAAGCTGGAACCAAGGTACACCGCCCTCTAGACCTTGCTTCTGGAATAAATGTGCTGAGGTCGACAGAAGGAGGTCCGCCGTAGGTGAGGCAATGAGAGATCCTCAACTAAGGCACGAGGGAAGAACAATAGAGCGACAGACAGACTGACACCGATGATGATAGTGGAAAGGGGAAGGATGTAGTGGCGAATGGACGACTTCCCTTGTTAGAGCATAAAGGGCATGAATGACATGGAAGCGACTGACACAATATCGAAAGGGATAGGGGACAGTGGGACTGGAGGTCATGATATGCGACACAAGGGAGGAACCAAGCAAAGAAGGATGGAGGGCTATAGTGGGGTGCAAAAGGACGCAGGATAGACTCCATGAATGCAATGATGACTCGACTTGGATGCTCTAAACAAGGGCGACTGTAGAGTGCTGCCACACAGTAAAGGCCCCAATGGGGGGTCATAGAAACATGAGCACAAAGTGGGCACTCATGACGAAAATCAACACGAACATGGACAAGTAAGGGGGCGATGTGGTGCCCCAAGTACAAGTGTCGTAAGTGAGGAAATTCGATTTTTAAGGAGTGGTGAAGTGACCATTCGTGGAAAAATGTGTCCGGGTGAAGTATCAAATCACCAAAAACTAAGGAAAACCCATTTGAGAGCTCGGTGAGATCTATCCAGCGGTGCTGACGGTTCGTCGAACGGGGCTACGGTGTGGTCGCAGCAGTCGAAAGAAGAAACAGGGGTTCTCTTTTAATGAGGCGGTTTTTCCTCCAAAATCATTCATTTGCTATTGTTGCCGGCAGAATGTGGAGAGGAGAGAAGGCTCCAAATTCGAAAAAGGCGAACGTAGACAAACCGACCGTTGATTCGAGATCTCACTGGAGGTAAGAGGCCTAACCTTGCTCTTGCATTACGTAGTAGATTGTGTTTAGGCCCAATCTCCAACACCCAGAACAGCCCCTCCAAGCTCTCTACTTGCTGGGCCCACCCTTTTTGGGGCAAGTGCGACCCAGACAATGTGCTCCGAGGGCAAAAAGTGTGACCTGGTCCAGAAATGGGCAGAAAACTGCGACCTGGGAGGGGAGGGGGCTTGGTGCTGTTTGATGGTTGGGAGTTGGGTTTTTGTGTGTGGTTATGGTTTGCCCGATCTGTACCCTGACAAAGAGAATGTGTTTGTGCAGGTATGGCAGAGTTACGGGTCAACTGGAGAGAGAGGGATCTGGGAACACTTCGGGCAGAGATCCAGGCGGATCAGGGCGTCCGTCGTGTATTGGCCAGATTTGGGGTTCTCAAGTTTGTGGAGAACCCGTCGATGAGAGCAGGGGAACCATTACTGGCCCGGATTATCAGTTACTGGGATCCAGATCAGGAGATCTTTGTAGTGCAGGGGCACAGGATTGAACTGACGGTCCAGGATGTGTACTTCCTGACCGGCCTCCCACCATTGGGGATAGTGGGAGACACGCAGCCAGTGTTGCCGCGGGGGCGGCATATCATGGAGTTTGTGGAACGCCATTGTCGACCGGGTTTCCAAGTCAAGGGACTCGGATATCGATCGGGGATCTAGAGAGGCTAGAAACCCGTGCAGTGGCCGCAGCTGTGCTGCGAATCCTGGGCACCCAGGCGTTCCATCACATCACCGGTGGGAAGATGATGATAGTGGAGAGTGTGTTGAGTGGGACCTACTTTGGGTGGGCCCAAATGATGTTGGTGTCGCTAAAGCGACAGTTGTCGCTATGCAAGCGGCAGGTGAATCATGATTGCTCATATGGGACTTTGTTGTGCGCCTTCTTCTTGGAGAAGATCCCGACCTTGAGGCCTCGCGTGCAGCTTCCAGATGGGGGCCCGAGAGAGCCCAGGATGCGTCGTTGGGGACGACTACTCTGCAAAGGAGGAGGAGGGGCGGTCGGGTGAACATTTCGACCGGAGTTCTTTGCCCATTGGGATCAGATGTCGTTGTACATAGACGACTACCCTTATAGTGGGATGAGCTACTATGGGGATCCGGATTTTCCACTTCCGGCTGGTCGAGTTTGGGGGCCCGATGGTAAGTGACAAATTGCTATTCTTATATGGGCATGTTTAAAGTTTTTTGAATAGTAAATAATGATACTGATTCAGGGACTTTCGGTATGCAGATATAGCACCGGTAAAACCGGCCGGATATATGGGACGACCGGCAGCGTCTGGAGCTACGGGTCCGAGTGGATCGAGAGCAGCGCAAAATGATGGTGCAGCCGCCCTACTGGAGGACATCCGCCGGAGATGTGAGCAGCTGTTGACCGGAGTATCAGAGCGCGGGTGGCAGGATTTAGACGACCAGTACATAGAGCCATGTGTTGGTCTCCCCTCGGAGTGGCGAGGGATCATGCGGCGCATGGCGATGGCCGGTCAAACTATGCGGGATCTACGTGCTGCAGGGGCAGAGCCATTGGCCCGGGAGCCTCCAGATAGTGATTAGGGGCATATGGTGCCCCTTCTGATGTATGTAGGGGCAGGTGGTGCCCCCTAGAATGTATGGAGGGGCATATGGTGCCCCCAGTTTTTTTTTGTAACATGCTATGGGCATGCCGTATGTATATGTATGGGGGGGCGTATGGTGCCCCCAGTTTTTTTTGGAACATGCTATGGGCATGTCATGTGTATCAGAGTAGATGGACTCATCAATATATGGTTTGCGACACATATTATGGATATGCATCGTCTTTCGATGGTTGATTTAATGTTATTGTCTTGTATGAATTGTGTGTGATAAATGCCAATCTAGAACATGGTTTGCAATACTATCTACGTAGTGATTCTGGTCTCTGGGTACATGGTTGAAAGTTATGGTGTCAAACGCACGTATTAAGACTTTTACTCGTAAATAGCGTCTAAACAGCACAGGGTTATGCACACGATAAACACCATTTAGCTGCATGACAAGAAGCAAGGAATCCAAACGAACGTGCAGATGGCGAATGCGATGCAGCAAAGCATCAGCTAGTAGGCCACGCACTGCATCGTATTCGGCCTGATTGTTGGTGGCAGAACCAATGCATACCCTGTTAGACAGAACGAGGTCATGCAAGGGGGTGAAGATGGCCCACCCTGCCGAGGCAAGATTCCTGGAGTAGCGACTTGCACCATCGGCGTAACCGATAAAGGATGTGGACGGGGGATGCGCAAGGTGGTGTGACAAGACAATACATGAGGGGATGAAAGGAAAGGACGGCAGCGTGAGGGGGCAGAAGTCATCGAGCGGTAATGGCGGGGGGAAGGGGCAGGATGAGCAAAACTCAAACAAGGTGATGTATGAGAGCTATCGGAAACATGGCGAGGACTCGGGCTGCGAAGGTCAACAGAGACACAAGTGGAGTGATCTCGAGCATCAAGGGACACAACGGGGGAGGTTGCAGACGGACGAGGCTCCGAAGGTCATGCAGAGGAGGATAGGTAAAGAATGGTGACTGTAGACTCCGTCATCTGGATATCAGGGGGGGGGTATGTGGATGGGAGCGGGGGGATCCTGAGGCTGGTCTGCAGCATACTGCGCGAGAATGGGAGAGGCGGATTGATTTTGTTCAACCTCATACTCGCGGATCACCTCAAGGGAGGCACGGTAATGCGTCAGGTGAGGACAATGATGGGAGTAGTGGCCATGGACACCACACAAAGCACAAGGCTTGTTGGTGCGGAGAGTCTTGGGGTTCTTGGAGACGGTCGAAGCAGTAGTGGGAGTTTCAGGGACCGTAGTGTCGGGGAACGCAACTTTTACCATGGGGCGAATACGGGGTAACTGGGGACAAGCATGGGTGGCATGACCGATGATATCACATAAGGCACAAGGCTTCGAGGGTGGGGGAGGAGCCGAGGTGGTTGTGGTGGTTTGGTCTTTGGTTGCCCCCTTGCGGGCTTTTCCTTTCTTCCTGGGAGCCGACTCAACAGGAGAAGGGTCCTGTGGAGGTGCTGGGGGCACAGTGGCTATGGAGGAAGCGAGGGGGACCGGTTGAACCGGTGTCAAAGCCATGTAAGGTTTGGGGTGACCAGGGGGGGTGGCGGCTGGGGGGTCAAGGTACCAAACCGGAATACCCAAGGTCAAGTTAGGGAGAGAAAGGGTGGCCATGAAGGGGACGGAATATACTCCGGGAGGGGGAGCCAAGAAGGGGATCTGTCCAGCAGGGTAATGACCAGGAGGTACGGCGCCGAGATGGTTAAGGCTAGGGGGGACCGAGCCTGGAGGATAAAGAGGTTCGGGGACACCAGCTGTAGGGGGAGGGCCAGAAGGAGGAGGCCCGGCTGGCTGAGATGGATGGCTAGGAGCGGGTTGCGGAGGGCGGGGAGGAGGGTGCGGACTAGCCGAGGCAGGCCGTTTATGGGCAGCCTGAGACGATTGCATCATGCAAACATTCGACAAGCTGGGATCAGTAACTGGAGGGGGAGGAAGGTGAGGAAAAGTACCAAGCAGGGTGGAATCTTTATAAACGCCGGGGGAGACACTGGTCAAGGAATCGACGGTTTGCTTGTTGGTTACAGAAGAGATGGTGGTCTCGGAGGAGGTCTGAGATGGCGGCTCATGATAAGATAGCTGGTCAATGGTGACTATCTTCCCATTATGTGGAAAAGACATCTTGTGGAAAACCGCGGATGGGACAGCAGACATGGCATAGGTGTAACTTCGCCCCAATAGAATGTTGTAGTCTAGAGGGGCGTCAATGACTTCGACATCAACGCAAACAGTCTTACCGGCGAGGGTGATGGGACAGTTATGAAATAGGCCAATAGGCTGGGAGGCATGACCATCCCACGCTCGAAGGGTGATCGTGGAAGGGGCCAACTCAGGGGATCCGAGTTGCTTCCAAACCGAAGCGGACATCACACAGGTGGATGCCCCCTCATCAATTATACACCGGGATACAGTGGCGTTCCGGATTTTGACCGGGATTTGGAAAGCAACGGAAGGAGGAAGAGGAGGGTGGTCCGATTGAGTGGCGTCGAAAACAATCATTTGGTCATCAGCAGGATCAACAGCGCCCACGGCAGATAGTAGAGCCTTCCTTTGAGAAGGGCACGACCGGAGGAGTTCCAGTGTGGAAATGGCAAAGTAGGACAAAGCAAATCATCTAGTCTTCCAGACATTGGAGCGTTCGATTGGCGCATTTCGCCGTAATGGTCCTCGAACAGTTTGGGTGAACCTCAACTTTGGGTTGAGGGATGTGTAAGGGGCCACCGGATGTCGAAAGAGGCTCTGTAGAACCTGAAGATGGGGGCTCGGGAGCAGACTGAGCAGGGGGCTTGGTGTACTGGCGAGACCGAGTTTGAAGGTGAAGGTCGACAGAAGGGGACGGATCGGAGTGCATCATGAGGATCTGGTAGTCAGAGGAACCAGAAATGGACGAGGGTGTGGCTGCATGGCTGTCAGGGGGTTGGGTAGCCACGAATCCCTGTTGAGGGAAAGGATCGAAGAACACACTGGCCGGGTAGTGGCCACATTAGGAGGGAGCGTGAGGGGAGGCGTGTTGTCCCGCGGGCACGGGCTTGAGACTTAAGACCGCTGTATCCGGCAGAAGGACACCGGAGGGGAGATCAGCCACCGCGGAATAAATGGCCGGCGCCCAGTCGCGGCTCGTCCGTTCTGGGCGGAATGCCCTGAGGCCGGTTGCTAGTGTTAGGGTCCATACCAGCACTGTCCTCACACGGGGCGCAGGCTCAAGCGGCTTCCTCCGCCTTCTTTGCGAGAAGGGGGATTAGTGACCGCACTCCCCGCCGTGCAAATACTTGCCCCGAGGGGGGCCGGGGGTGATAAGCGTGCGGGTTGTGAGGAGGCAAGGGAGGTGGAAGCGCATATGCTGGAGGAGCTGGCGCACCAGGCTGTGGATAAAAGTAAGGGTTGGGTTGGGAGACATTGAGGTAAGCAGGAGGTTGGGCAAAAGGAGGAGGCATGCCGTATCCTGGATACATGTTGCCGGGAGGGGGAAGAGTGCTTGAGGTGCTGGCCCCTCCCTGAGGGAGACCATGGCTCATAGGAGGGTGAGTAGATGGGTGGGAAAGAGATCCAACAATACCGTCGGCGGAATGAGATGCCCCCGGGGCGTTAGCGCTACCGGGCCTGGGGATGTCAGGAAGAACGGTATAAACATAACCAGATTGAGCGTAGATCAGGTCATATTTTAAAGCTATTTGGAGGGCGGCTTCTTCAGATTGAGGAGAGTGAGAGGCGACATCTTTGCCGATGGGAGATGGGAGGGTGCGAAGGAACCAGTCCATGTAAACCCGATCTTCAAAGGGAGGGGCTCGACATAAGCTCCGTCTTCGTCGCCATTCCTGAACATGGGCAAAAAGGCGTGTGGAAGAGGATTGCTTAAATGAAGTCAAGAGCTCCGTACCAGTGTCGTATCGGAGAGGGAGCTGGAAGTACGACAAGAAGGCTTGGGCAAGAGTCTCGAACGTGGTATGGGAGGAAGTGGCCTGCTCGACATACCATTTAGAAGCTTCGCCGGTAAGCGTGCGTTGGAACAACCGAAGACGGATGGAGTCATTGGTAATGGAGTTGGAGGAACACCACATGTGGAAAGACCGGACGTGATTGGTTGGGTCTTCGCCATTAAGGCCCTCGAACTTAGGGATATCGGAGGGTAACTTGGTAGGCATAGTGGGCCAGGTAGTATTATGGTGAATGGGGTCGTTAATCAACCGATGGAAATCGGGGAGGCTGAGGCCTGCAATGTACGGCAGCACAGGGGTGGCCGGAGTAGTGGTTGTGACGGTTCCGCTAGAAGTAGGGCCGGCATTGGGGCCGGGAGAACCGCTAGCATTAGGCCCTGATCCGGACATGGTGAAGGTAAAAGGGGGAGAACCGGAAGGAGAAGGGGGACCCGATGAATCAGGAGAGGAGTCGGAGTGCGGACTTGAAGGTGGACTGGCTCGACGACGGCGGTGCGGAGCAGGTCGATCAACCGGAAACTGAGGGTGAAGGCCAAGAAGTCTCCGGGAAAGGCGCCTTGGGGGCGCAATGATGACAGAAAGAAGGAAACCGACAAGGGCAGAAAGGGACAAAATCAAGAAGGTCAAGGGCAGAAAAGGTGCAGTGACAATTGATTTTAGAGTCTTTGCCAGGCGGTGTAAACCAGGCGCTTCTTCACTTAGGGTCAGTGTGTGGCGTGCGTTAATTTTAATTTTTAAACCCTTTCCGTTGTTTGAGAGCAATAAAAAAGTGTGCTACGTAGCTGAAAATAAACCTACAGAGAACAGAATAAAATGCTGAAATAACAGAAAAATAACAGCGACGTATGCATCTATCTAACCCAAGAAGGTGGGTCTCTCACAACTATGCTGAAAAGAAAGGGAAAAAACTATGGAAACACACACAAAGGAAGCTCAACAGATCTAGGGTCAAAGGGGACAGAGATTTGGAGGATAAAGCTGCAGACAAGGGGTGCAGATCACAGCCAAGAGACAGAGGCAAGGTGGCTGGAAAAAGGGAAATCAGCAAAAAACCGGGGGGGGGGCAAGGCAGAGGCCTTTAGAAGAGGTCCAAACAAAACGACAAGAGGTGATTTGAAAGGAAAAGAGGCTGATTTCAATGGATCTGGAAGTGAGGTAACAGATCTGGAAAAAGAGAGGGCTGAAGCTCTGAAACCAACGGCTGAAACAGCTGAAACTCTTCCACAAAAAGTGGAGGTTACTAAAGCCCTAAGGGGCTGGGTTCCCACTTAGAGGAGTAAAAACAGATCAGATCTTGGTCAAGGCGGGCTGAGACAGAGGCTGGAAAACCCTGGCAGAAGCTGCAGCAAAACCCAGAAAAATTGCAGAAAAAATGCGGGAAAAAAGGCAGGTCGCAGGTTCTGACCTGATCTGAGTTGAGGTCGCAGGAAATAGGCCAAAAGGTGCGTCCAGGTCGCAGGTTTTGGGCCAAAAGGTGCGACCCCCCCGTTCCGGCTGTTTCGGCGGCAGATTTTCTGAAAAATTGCCGTCTCAGGTGCGGCTGGTGTCGCTTTCCTGCGCAATAGGGCCAGAAACACACGGAAGTTAGAAATTTAAGGTTTTTAGGGTTTTATGTGAGAAAAATGACATGAAAAGAGAAAAACTAAGCAGCTAAAAAAGAAGCCCTAGGGCCTGAAGTAGCTGGATATGCAGGAATATGAAAAACGACAGCGGTCGTAATTTAAAACCCGTGTGGAGTCGCTATTTGTTAGTATGAATTCTTCGTCGAAGTGTACGAAAAAGAACCACTTTAGCTACGCATAACTAATAGCCCTAACAACAATAGAGGCTGCCAAACATCTTCAGATCTGCGATTAGTAGTTAAAATGCTGCAACAAACATATCTATAAATGGAAAGACATTAAGCAGTAAAGTAAAGAGTTTGCTCCATGCATCCAACAGACAAGACAAGAACACGATTTTTGAATGAATTTTTATATTACAGGGCACCTGGGAGGGAACAAGAAGGTGTATCCAGATCTCCTCAATGGGATGGGTTCTTTGTAGTCCTCAGCACTTCAGATCTAAGCTTTCTCTCTCTTGTAGATGTAGAAAACCCAATGCAGAAAATAGAGCTCAATGGGAGCAAAAATGGCAGAAAATGAGACCAAGTGTATAGATCCAGAGTGATCTAGTATGCAACAAAAGGTGAAGAATGATGGGGAAAACCCTCCTATTTATAACAAAATATTGGGTCTTTCTAGATCTTGGTGCATGATTAAAATAATGTTAATCACATCTAGATCCACCTCTATGAATATTTTATTATTATTTGTTGGAGGGAAAGGGTGTTTGACTTGGGTCAAATCCCTTGATTAGTGAAAAATAAATAAATAAATGATTTATTTATCTTTTTAAGTAAGTGGTTGGGATATAATCAAATAAATAATGATTTATTTGATTAATGGTGGTTGATTTGGTCATATTTAACAAGGAATATTATTTAAATAATTATTCCTATAAAATAATAAGATAACTATGGGTTTATCTCATTAATTTCTTTGTTTTTGGGTTAAACATGACTGGGAATAATAATTAAATTATGGTTTAATTAATTATTCCTTTTGGGGTTTCCTAATTAACATAGTGAAAGCAGTTTTACTTGGGGTAAAACTGGTCTTACATGGTGTACTTGGGTCCATCTAATAATAAAAGGTGAGATGACCAAAAATGGTGCAGGCAGTTGGTGCTTAGATAGAACCAAAGTCCAAGTCTTAGGGGAAATAAATTCTGTTACTATCAGGTTAGCGTCTGATCCACGAGTAGTTCAAAGAATTGATATCCTAATCACTGATATACCTGAGTTTTATGGTTTAATCTTGAGTAGGGATTGGTCTGAGAAGCTCCATGGATATATTTCTACCGATTGGTCTCATATGTGGCTTCCCTACAGGGGAAAGCCAAATCAAATAAAAATTAATCGGGAGAAACACATGACCCATACTGTCACAGAGTTCGAACAAGAGAATCAACCAATTGCATTTAATAATAACATATTGGGAAATTATTCTTTTGAATCATTCTTCGGCAATTATATTGCCCAATCATCTCCGTTCTTAGTAAACAATTTCACATCCCAAATTGAAATTTTTTCACAAACTGACAGTTCAAGATGTGTTAATGTTACTGAGAATTCTGTAAATAAAATTGTTGATAATTCTTTATTTTGGTCTTTATATTTTGACGGTTCTAAATCCAGTGAAGGATCAGGAGCAGGGTGTATTCTAGTCAGCCCCGAGGGAGAAAAAACAATGCTTTCTTGTAGGTTAGAATTTGAATGCACGAATAATACAGCTGAGTATGAGGCCTTGGTGCAAGGACTATATAAAGCTATTGGCCTAAAAGTCCAATATTTGAAAGTGTTTGGTGATTCAGAGATTGTTATAAAACAAGTTCGAAATACAATCCATTGTCTCTCTAATCACCTCAAACACTATCAGTCTTTAGTCCAGGAACTTATATCTCATTTCTTAGCATTCAATATTTCACCTATTCCCAGATCCCAGAATGCAACAGCTGACTTGTTAGCCAATGTTGCTTTTAAACTCCTACCTTCCGAAGATTATAGCCCAGATAGATTTTCAGTAGAGTTGATTTTTAGGCCATCAATTCCTGACAATGTTACCAATTGGCGAGTGTTTAATCACGATGAAGACATTTTACATTTCTTAACTTCCGACGAGTCCTACAATGATCAGATTATTGATGAAAATGATCATGATCTTCAGATGAAAGAAAGGCATGAGGAAAACTCAATACCAAAACCTGTGGTCAAACTGGAAGATCTCTATGATATTAAAGATAGGTTTAAACAGGTAACCAATTCAAAACTCCAAAGTTCTACTTTAAGATTTGAATTGATAAATCTCGGTACTGAGTAGAATCCTCAAAATTTCAATTTAGGACTAGGGCTTTCTGTCGAAGAAAGGATAGCATTCATTAGATTATTAAGAAAAAATAAACATGTCTTCGCTTGGAAGTATGATGACTTAAAAACTTATGATACATCAATCATCCAACATACCATTCCAATGCTTTCTGAACAAAAACCAGTTCAACAAAAATTGAGGAAAATACATCCAAACTTAGAGAGTCAGATAAAATTAGAACTCAATAAACTCTTAAAAGCAAAGATTATTTTTCCGGTCCGGCATTCAAACTGGGTCTCCAATATGGTGCCTGTTAGAAAGAAAAATGGTGACATCAGGATTTGTATAGATTTCAGAAATCTGAATAAGGCAAGCCAAAAAGATAATTTTCCATTACCTACCATGGAGCAGATACTCCATTCAGTAGCAGGTTCTACGCTAATGTCCTTTCTAGATGGTTTTTCAGGATACAACCAGATTCTGGTCCATCCTGATGACAGACTCAAAACTACTTTCAGAACAAAATGGGGAACTTATGCCTATCAGAAAATGCCTTTTGGACTTATTAACGCAGGAGCTACATTCCAAAGAGCAATGGATATAGCCTTCAAAGGATTGATCAACAAAACTGTGGTCGTCTATTTAGATGACATTACTGTGTTTTCTAAAAAGAGGTCCAACCATTTACATGATTTGAATCAAATTTTTGAACGCTGTAGAAAATATGGTATTTCACTCAATCCCAAAAAATCCTTCTTTTCTCTAAATCAAGGAAAGCTCTTGGGCTTTATTGTTTCCAAAGATGGTATTTATATTGATCCTGACAGGATTAAAGAAATTTCTGAAATCCCATTTCCTCATAACAAAAAATCCATGCAGTCATTTTTAGGTCAGATCAACTTTGTCAAAAGATTTTTTCCCGATTTTTCTCACATCATTTTACCATTACAAACCATGATTAAGAAAAATTCAGTGTTTAGATGGGGATCTGTGGAAAAGGAAGCATTTGATTTAATCAAACAATCAATAATCAATGCCCCCGCTTTAAACACTCCCAATTTTCTAATCATTTCACATTGTATACTATTGCATCCGATTCATCTTATGCAACGGTACTCACTCAGATTAATGATCACGACTTGGAAGCACCGATTTCATTTTTTAGTTCAAATTTCCAGGGTGCAAAACTAAATTACTCTGAAGTTGAGAAACAAGCCTTTGCTGTGTATAAAGCCATTAAACACTACAGGCCCTTCCTTTTAAAAGCTCATACAAAAGTTATAGTTCCTTTTTCTGCAGTAAGGCAATTACTGATCCAAAGGGAATTAGGTGAGAAAAGGGAAAATTGGGTTACAGCACTTCAAGAGTATGACTTAGAAATCAAGCCAGCAAAGATTGTTAGGGGTCAAGGTTTTTGCAGGTTGTTAGCAGGAGCATCCAACATTCCGGAATCAGGTGATACAGAACATATGGAAGAAATCAATCAGATAAGTATTACCAATTCTGAATCTCAATATGCAGATTTAATCTTTTATTTGAAAAATGGATATGCACCTCCTAATCTTTCTTATAAAAAAAAACGGGCCATTAGATTAAAAGTAAAAAACTTCATAATCATTGATGATGTACTTTTTAGACAAAACTATGATTTAGTTTTATTAAGATGCCTAGAAAAACCTGAAGCACAAAAGGTTTTGCAGGAGCTACATGATGGACCAGCCGGAGGACATTTTGGAGCTGACACAACAGCTCACAAAATCATTCATGCTGGGTATTATTGGCCCACTTTATTCAGAGATACTCATGAATATGTAAGGAAATGCCAAAGTTGTCAAACCTCCAGTGGAAGACAAAGAAAATCAGCTTCCCCTTTGCAGCCAATCAACATTGAGCAACCTTTTGAACAATGGGGATTGGATATCGTTGGAGAAATCTCTCCACAGTCTTCCAAACAACATAAGTATATCCTTACTGCTACTAGTTACTTTACCAAGTGGGTTGAAGCAATTCCGTTAAAAACAACAAACTCTGAAGGAATTATAGAATTTATAGATCAATTCATCATTACCAGGTTTGGTGTCCCAAATGCTCTTGTTTTTGATAATGCATCTTATTTCTCTGGTAATGCCATGTTTGAGTTCGCTATTAAAAGAGGTTTTAAACTAAAATATTCTGCAAATTATTATCCCTAGGGTAATGGTCTAGCAGAATCTACCAATAAAAATCTCCTTAAAATCATTAAGCGAACTATTGAACAAAATCATAAAAATTGGCATAAATCTTTAATATTCGCACTATGGGCAGATAGAATAACACAGAAGGCCTCCATAGGTACTTCTCCATTCAATCTTGTATATGGGAAAGAAGAAATACTACCAACCAATCTAGCACTTCCTTCTCTAGCCCTAGTGCAGTTTATTGAAGAAAGCCCCTCTTCTTCTATCCAACTTAGACATGATCAAATTTTAAAATTAGAAGAAGAAAGAGAAAAGGCCAAAATTACTCATGCAAAACATCAACAGATAATCAAAAAATCATTTGATTCAGCTTCATCTAGTTCTAAACAGTTGCAGGTTGGTGATCTAGTTTTGAAATGGGATAAAGCCCATGAGGATAAAGGTAAACACACCAAGTTCCAAAAGATGTGGCTTGGAGCATTTCAGATCAGCGAGAAGATAGGCCATTCGACATTCATGTTACAAGATCTATCAGGAAAGAGGGACTCTCTTCCTGTTAATGGCCTCATCTTAAAGAAATTCTTTAATTGAGAAGGTAACCCCTTCTCCTTTAGTTTTAGTAGGATTTATGTTTTTAGGACCATTAGGAAATAAAGTTGTAAAATAGCTTCTATTGGCCTTTTGATACATTAAAAAGTTTCTCTTAAGAAGTTCTTTTAATATTTACTTTTGAAAATAGAAGCCTTTAAAGAGAAAAAGGGAAGACAATTTCTATGAAATTAGTTATATTCACATTTCTGAAAAACTCATTTTATTTTTGTGAAATCTCCTCAAGATTTAGAAGTACTGTAAATCATTTTAATGTTTTAAACTAGCCACAAAAAAGGTTATCAATATCAAAACAGAAACTGATTCAATCTTAGTATCTTCAACTCTTTCCTTGTCATCCATTTTCTCTTAAGGAGAAAATTGTCCATCCCATTCATCCAAGTTTATGATTACTCAGAGTGTAATTCTAAAAAAAAAAAAAAAAAAATCTGATATAAAGATAAGGGGTCTTATCACAAGCCTTCTTACCATGATCATTGGAAAATAGTCTAACCGACATTACCAACACTGCATACCAAAACAGGGTAATGGCTTATAAGCATAAGACAAGGGGTCTCATCACGAGCCAGCTTGTTCGATTAGATTACAACCAGTGAATGGCATTGTCAAACAGCTGGCAACCAAACCAGGACAATGGCTTTTTATCCTACAAAATAATGTAAAAGAAAAATAAATACAAAATATGAAAACATATTTTGAGTTCATTCTTTTAATCATACTCTGAGATGGGAGGGGTCATAGACAATCAAATGGTTAAAAGGTATCCCTGTCGAAACTATGAATGTTTGCTGGCAGCAGAGGCTCTACCTATGACAAAGGAGTTAATCAAAAAGGCTAAGTTGGAAAGGTGTTTTGTTTTATCATTATCAACCAATAGAGGCCAATTTAAAACTTAGAATGTATTTAATTTTAACAAGAGGAGAAATTAGCAAAATATCCTTTATTATATTCAGAATGTATGTATACTTAGTTATATTAGAATCTTCCTTTCTTTTTGATAAAAGTTTCTATATAAAGAAAGTTTAAATATTCCAATATTTCTTAGAGATAACTGTTTCTTCCAGCAAATCGCCAATTGTTGTGCTATACAACAACCCCCCATTTCATAAAATTTTACTTTAGAAATTATAATATGAAATGGGTCCCTTTTTTAGATTAAATTGGTATTAACTTATCATTCCTCTAAAAATCCAAAAACAAACAAAAAATCATTATAAAACCTTTTGAGTTCATAAAACATCGGCAATCGGAAATAAAACAATCACCAATGAAGGCCCCTCTCCTTGCTCCGATGCAATATCACTATCGGCAATCGGGGATTGCGGTATGAATGCAATAGAACTTTGCCTTAAAATCTCCTGATGCGAGTTAAGCGATATCGCTATCGGCGATCGGGGATTGTTCGAAAACTCAAAAGACTGCTTAAGTTCTCCTCCGATTGCCGATAGCGATAAAGCTAAGCGCGACTTTCAAAAAGGATTGTTATGGCGGCTCAGCATATTATGTTAATTATTATTAAAAAGCCTTTTTCACTATACAATGGTAATTGACTTAAGCCCAACCACCAAATAAAAATCAAATCCACGTTTAATGAGGCTATTCGGGAAAATAAAGGACATGATGAGCATTTAATAGATTGGCAGGTTCAAACGGCCAATTAATGGAGCAGTTACGCCTAAAATCCCTTTAGAGATTACATACGCGAGAGTCTTATGATTATTTTCCATTATTATTGATTGACATAAGTCTTCTGTACCAGTTTTCGCCGTCTATTCTCCGCATTACGTTCATTTATCTTTTGTGCAGAGCTTCTCCGCAGAAACAAGTTCAGACCAAATGGGGAAGAAATCTAAGAAACCGGGCACAACTGCAGCTTCTGTAGTAACAGAACAACATGCCGCCGATCCAGGATCAAGCAACAAAGGATTAATCTCAGATACCACATGTCTTGGTCTCGGAAATACTACTTGGCAGAGCATTTACAACCTGGTTGAAGCCGAGGAACCTCAGCAAACAACGGTAGAAGCTTCAGCAGACGCAAGCCAGAAATCTGACGCTACTCTGAAAGATTTGGCTGATTCCTACCTGCACAGAATAGCGGCTCGGGAGAAAATTCTTCCATATACAGATGTAGTAAGATGGGCCATTGAAGAAATTCCAATTACGAATAGAGTATTCTGCACTATTGATGGGAGAGTTTTTGGTTCGTTTCAGCCTGATGATTTGGGGAAAATGTACATTTGCCCAAACCAGAGAAGAAGTATAATAAAGCATTCCTGGAGAAGTTTAGAGATGAAAATGAAATTGATTCAGAACCTATACGAGAATGGAGACAAAACCCGGCAAAACACAAACATGAGTCTTCGGGTAAGTACTCCGTCAGTTCCTTATGTTCTCCTTATTGTTATGCAGGAGCTATGATGTGTCGAATGTGGGGATTGCATGATTCTTCAAAATTTTCCATAGAGATGGTACCTTTAATGGAATCAGCATGTAATAGTGAAATTATGGACTGGGGAAATATATTATCGGATAAGTTAGCAAATGCTATTCTTGACTTCAGAGGCAAATCCCGTGCTACTGATAGAATTATCCCTCCATTTTACTATAGTGCCTACATTTTAGATACCCTCTGTTTTAATTCCGAGTTTCTTGTGTTAGGTTGGAGATGGACTCCACAAGACCCCATGCCCATTCATATATACCATCAGAAATTATGGAAAGCCCATTATAAACACCACCTATATCAACTCTGTAATGGACTTATGCTACCTATTTACTATGCGATTTTTGCTAGACCTACTCCTAATATCTCCTCTCAAGCAGAGATTGACTTGACAGCCCTAGGAACCTGGTTCGGAGAGCAAAAATTTACTTATGTAAGAGTTTTTGGCAGCCATGCTAAGCCCCATGTCCTTCCCTTGTATATACCAGACAAACTTTTAGCTCGAGAGATAGCATATCAGCTTACATCCGCATCAGCTACAAAGACTCTCAGAAATTCAAAGAAGCAAGTCTGGCCTCCTTTCCCTATAAGGTGCGGCGTCTATACTCTGCGTGATTATAAACATGCAGAAAAAGAAGTAGAAAAGATTAATATGTTAAAACTCGCCTCTCTGCCTAATAGACGCTTTGATCCGAAAAAGATTGTCTATAATGTTCTAGATCAGGCCAAACTCACTAAATTTGAACATAAGGAAGATGAGTTTGATGACCTTTTCTCCTCGGCGGAGTCAATATTTCAGGTTCAAGAGATAGCTAAGATTAGATATCATGATGACGGGTTAGTTGAATTTAACAAACTTAGAGAGCAGAGGTTGCAAACTCTACCTCTAGATTTGTTAGCCACTGCCCCGATGATACAATCAAGCGAGTCTGAGCAGCAGCTTACCAGCAAACATCCTACTACATCCAAAATCTCTGAAGAAGTTAAAAGAAGAGAGCATGAGGAACTCCAGAGGAAAGAACAGGAAGAGGCAAAGAGGAAAGAACAAGAGGAAGCACAGAGAATACGTGATCAGGAACAGGAAAGGCAGCAAGAGCAAAGCAACAAGAAGGTGAATGTTGACACTCAGATTGACCCAAGATTTCTCCAGGAATGGCAGCAATTCGATTCAATTATAAGCAATCTTGAGAGCTCGAAGAATGCCGATACATCCAAAGCGGCCAATACACAGGATACAATATCAAAAAGGGTTTCAAGCAAAGAAACCAACGGTCTACCCCCTACAGGATTAGAAATAATTCCCAAAGATCCCTCAGATCAAATTATTTTGCAGGTAGAAGATATTCCTCCATGGGATGTTTTCTATAGCCCAAAACACAAGGTTGTAATAAAGCAACAACGAAAAAGGAGAAGGATTGATCAACCTTCCCTGTTTCCTGAACAAACAGTAACAGCCAATGTAGTTTGGAAGGAAGAATGCAACCCCTCCGATGACCTGACAAAGTTGTCTCAATATGCTGGTGCCTATTCAGCGGCCACCATGGACAAGGCATCAGAGGTGAGTAATTTGTTGAAAGAAAAGGATCAAGTAATCGCTTCACTACAAACACAACTATTGGAGGCACAACAGAAAGATTCAGCAGCAATTCAGAAGCAGAAAGAATCATCGGAGGCATTAGCAAAATTGAAAACAATGAATGAACAAATGGTAAAAACAAAAGATGAGCAAATTGCTCAATTAACAGCTCAAATAGAAAAGTTCAAGAATCTTCCCCAGCCTGCCAGTTTCAGAGAAGAAGCAATACAGATTAATAAGGCACTCATAACACAAATAAGATTGTTGTGTCATCAAATTGCCCAAGTTGAACCTCTGTGTGAAATAACAACATCTTTAATAAACAAATCAGTTGATGCCAGGCAAGACTTAGAACAAGCCGATGAGACTTTAACATATTTTCTTACTTGGCAGAACACTAATGAGGGTCAGACAACAAATTTGCCTAAAATCTTAGAATCCCATAAAGAAATCCTGTTCATGGAATGGCAGTCCCAGTTAATGAAAGCAGAGAGAGAAGTTTCTAGATGCAGATTATCTACGAACAATTTGATTGACTTAATTAATAATACTCTCTATTTGTCTAACATGATCTCTCAATGTACACCAGGTAAATTATTATCATCCAAGACATTGGAACAATCATGTTGTCAAGAGCTAGAAAAGAATGGGAAATTGATTACAGGAATTACAAGTTTAACTTGGGACACCTATTGGTTGTTCCTAGTAAAACCATACAGCCAGAAAGCCACCCTCAAGTGCTTAACAGATGCAATCGGGTGTATCATTCCCGAAATACATGATGCCACAAATGCTGCTCAAATCAATTCTCGTCTCAGCCACCCTCAAGAAGTGGAACCAATGATAGCGATATGCCAACTCAGGACAAAAAGCAAAGAGTTAGAATGATGAGTCATGCTGCCGATTACCAGATTGCTGAAGAGGATATATTCAAGATCGGGTTATACCAATTTGGTAGCCTTTTAATTTTGTAGTTTGTTAGTTTAATTTAGTATTTATAGACCCTTTCATGTATTTAGAAAGGGTCGTAAGTTTTTGTATATGACTGAAACCTGAAGTTGCACTACTGTACTTCAGGCATATTATTTTATGAAAACTGGACCAATTTTTCCAAATTTTGATAACGAAGCTTTTATGTGGATGTGCACTACTGCCTTTATTTAAAAGTATTTCTAAGTCGGAAGAAGGAATTCAAATTGCGATTGACATTGGGAAAGATTTGCAGCTCATATGGTACTATTATCTATGTCTGAATTCATTCTTTTTATGTAAATTGTTATTTGATTACTCTTGCTATTATTGAATATATGAGTGTGTTTTAACAGTAGTCTTTATACTTTCCACTACTGGATGTTTACAGTTTGCTATTCTTTTAATCATTCATGTGTTAGTAATATAAAAAAGGATAAGTGTAACAATGTTTTATCAATTACTTCATTCAACTAATTGAACGAAGTAATTATTATTTAAATGAATATCTTTGTTTATTGAATAGTGTCATCTATATGCCTATTGACAAACACAGATCATCAAACGTTGCACTTAAGAATAGAAGCTTCCCGGGATAAAATAGTCATTTACGTTTTTGCTTATAGATTAAGTACTCCATTCATTATCACTTCTTAAGAAAACCAATCATTCATTCACCCCTTTTTTATTTTTTATCGGGAAACTGGTCCCATTATATCCAGTCGGAGCCACCATCCCAAACGGAAAAGGAGCTGTTTAAGGTCCGGACCGAGTGGTTATCCCCCAATGTTGATGTA